>KZ308663.1:418293-430570 GCA_000376725.2 Ladona fulva
TTAATGCAGTTCCTTTAAATACAAAAAATATTAACAAAAGCAATTTTAATCACATAGTAATTATTATTTAAATAACAGAAATAGAAATACTTAAACAGTAATTATTATTTAAATAACAGAATAAAAATACTTAAATGAATTTAAACAATGGAAATAAATTATTTTACTAAAGTTTTCATTACTGCAAGACTAATGTAATTCATGCTTATTCCATTACATATGTGTGTCCATTTTCAACAAATTGTATGTGTTACTCTTTTAATGTTGATGAGTAAAAGTATTTTGGCTGAAGAATGAACTGCTGGTTCACTATTCTTATCTGGAAGTTACTTATGATACTAAAGTTATTCATGATTTCAATTTCAAACTTGATGAATTTCAGCCTTTTTATTATTGTTCTTTGATACTTAATTTTGGATTTATTTTATTATCATATATTTAAAGTAAAGTCAGAAAACTGTGAATTTGCATTTAAATGTCATTATTTACAAGGTGTATTTATCATTGTTAACATTTCTTCTCTTTATCTACTGGTTTTCAACTACAGGTTCTGATCATGGGGAGATGGAGGACAACAAAACAGAAAGGCTCACTGAACAAAGAGCTACTGGAAGATCTTCAATCTCATCACGATTTACACCAAGTCTTACAAAAAGAATGCAGTCTCATCATCAAGAACAGGCTAATACTCCTTCAAATCATCCCTTACCTCCTTCTTCTTCTTCATCATCTCTCTCTTCCTCATTTTCCTCTTCCTCCCATCAGCAGTTCCGTAATCAGGCCAATATGCATGCCTCTTCCTTACCTCCAGTAGGGAAAGACAATCAAAGAAATGGTGGACATGTTGGATCTTCCATGAATGATTCCTTTCCCAACAAGTCAAGCTTGCCAAACACACCTTTGTCTCCATCAGAAGAAGAGCCTCCCCAGCACTTTGGAAGAAGAAGTAGGTTCGAAGTAACATTCTAATATTTCTGCTTTCCATAATTTGAGTAATTTATACTCCAATTTTACTGTATTACCTATGAGATAATCATAGAAATTCAAGCATTTCAATTTTATAAGATATGACGACTTCCTGATAATACTGATCATTTCAATAATCTGGAGAAATACATATAATTTTAACGATTGAAGTTTGTTTCTCTATCCTCTAAATCTGTCTTTAAAACTAAATACCTCTATCAATGGACATGTTCAATTGATAGATGGTTGTGATTATTTAACCTAGATTGAAAGCTTGCTCTTTTGATGAAAGATTTTCATGATTCTTAATATATCTCATTTTATCTCATTTGTTTTTCTTTCTATTGATTAAGTATTAACATTTAATTTTAAGTAGTGAAAGAGTTGGGGAAAGGAATTCAATTTGAAATACTATTTTAAACATAGTTCCAATGTTCAAATTTTAACTTAACTGAGATAATCTCATAGTTTTAAGAAAGCACAGGAATAAAAATCAGATCAGGCCTGTCATTTTTACTTTTACTCATTGCAGTGGCTAGACAAACCTCATGGAATGAGAGTGACAAGAGACCTTCTTCTTACTATGAAGGCCTCAAAAGTGATACTGAAAGGAGAGATGAAAGAATGGCTTCATTGGAAGCTATACGGAGGAGGAGAGAGATACCTATCTCAGTGAGAGTCAGGTCTTCATCTCTGGGAAGAGATAGAGCTTCCATTCTGAATGATGCAATGGAATCACGAGGAAATGAAGATGCACTGAATTTAAGAGGGAGCAGAAACATTCTGGACCTTCGATGTCGCTCAGCTTCCTTGACTAGAGATGCAAATTTAGGAGAGCCAATGGAATGGTCGGGAAAAAATAGTGGGTCTGCTGCTGAGAACTCTTATAATACAGCAGATCAGTCCATTCTTGACAGACTACTTCATAAAAGAGAGAGGCGGGAAAATTCCTCTGCATATAAGGAGGGCAGAAAGAAATTGTCTAGGGGAGATGAGGAAAACTCCCGGAATAGTCAGCCCCACTCTCACCGTCCTCAGTCTCTTCCTCTAACAAGCAACTTGGCTCAATCCTGGAATGGAGTGGAAGATCTCAAGGATGAATTGGTTCAGCGAGAGGGGCAAAGCAAAAAGAAAGGGCGACGCATATCTCGATTCTTGAGGCCCGACTTCTTTGACACTCCTAGAGAAGAAAGTGCTTATGCCAAGAAGAAGGAGGTAGAAGCTGCTGCTGAGTTGGGAGAGAGTGAGAAGAAGCAGAAGGAGCAGCACTTGATGGGAGGTTTCCTGCACTCGCTGGAGAAGAGACTGGACAGGCTTCGGGGAGGAGAAAGGTCAAAGAGGAGCAGTCTAGGAGATGCAGAAGCTGTGGTAATGTGCGAGGAGCCTGAAAGCATTGCTCCAGGATGTCTAACATCCACTAGACTGGCTGCAGAGGTGAGAAAGGCTAAATCGATAGGTACTAATGAAATTTCAAATCCTGATGGAGCTAAAAAGGGTGGTAGTAGGGTGGATAAGGCTATTAACTCTTTGCTGCTGAGAGAGAAAGGAAAGGGAAAGAAAGAAGTTTCTGAATCAGGGTTCATTAAGAGAGCAGTTGGTATAAATGAAAGAGGTCCACCTAAAAGTCGGAGTTCTGGTGAGCTAGCTTGCTTGAGTGTTACTGGAGGTGCCTTACTTGGAAAGCCAGTTGTGGTACAGAAGAATCCCATGCCTTTAAGTGGAGAGGTGGAGGTAAATGGGGTTGGAACTGAAAATGGAGTCGGTGGCAAGTTTAGCAGCAAAGTGAATTCTATGCTAGCTATGTTCAGGAAGGGTGAGGGCGAGGCAGTATCAACAAACCAGTCATCCAGGTTGCGCCGAACACAATCTGTTGCCTATGACAAATCCGTGCCTGATGATATTTTAAGTGCAATTGCTGACCATGTTTCCAAGAATGATGATGAGAATTCGTCAGTTGCTAAAACTGATGTGGAACATAAATCTACTCAAATAGATGCTATTAAATCTGTAATTAAAACTGAAAAAGTAAAAAAATCCTCCAAAATTCCAAAGGAAAAACCATCTTCTAAATCTAAATCATCTGCATCAAAAGATAAAAAGACAACTTCAGTAAAATCTGAGAAAATGAAAGAGGAGAATAATAAGGATGTTGTGATGGAAAAATCAACCCAATCAGCTTCAAATAAAAAAATTAATGATCAAAAGAAAGATAAAGTCCATACACCAGCAGAGAAAAGTTGTGATAGTAACTGTGTCAAGCATGCAAAATCTTTGAAGAATGAAATTATTCCTAATGCATCTGAAAAAAACAATGAATCTGAGTTGATTGCTAATTCCAGTAGTGTGGCCAATGCAGTATCCAGTGAGAGGAAAAATAAGCCCAAATCAGAATCAAAGGATTATGTTAATAATTGCCCAATTAAGTCACACATCATCCCTCAGAAGGAATGCAGGCAAGAGGAGAATTTAGAATTACTACAATCTGGAAATGGGAAAAAACTAGATAGGACTTCTACCCAGGTAAATAATTTGTGTGATTGTTTTCTGGTATCTCCTTCATTAACATTAACAACTTTCTTCATTGCATTTGACTATCTAGTTTATTTAGTATTTATATTTCAATGAAAATCATGGTTTACTGACTGCTTGTATTCATTTAAAAGCTGTATCTCATTGTTGATGACATTATAACTTTGAATTATAGAAGACCTTCCTTCTTCTGTGACAAATAAAGTTATTATTTTCTTTGAAATATTTTCACTTACTCCATACAACATTGCTATGCATTTACTAAATATACTTCTCATCTTCATGAATTACTTTAACAGTCTCACTAGAAATCACTGCATCAAAACTATTTAACATAATATTTAAATCATTTACCAAAGCACTGCTTGACATCAAACCATTTACTAACTGTTATTTATTAGCTAAGCTTGCACCATGATACAATACTTTTAAACAAGCATTCATAACTCATCTATATTCAAGGATGTCATATGGCACACTTGCATTTTCAACCTTTTTCTTTTGGATTGTCACTTATCCTTCAAAGTAACGTAGAAGCTAAAAACAATACCTTGTAAATGAGCTGCAAATTTTCTGAGCTTTGGCCTCTTGATTGGCCTTCCCTCTATCAGGACAGCCTTGATTCTTCATGGTCAGCCTGCTCCGATGTCCTAGCTGATGTGGGAGGGGACTTGAGGGATAGGGTCAAAGTCTCCAGGGAAAGAGGAATGGGCTTGGGTCCATTGAACTTTGCAGATTGCAATGCAATCAACTCAAACTGCCTAGATTCTCCTTCTCTGGATATTGTGAGTGATTCAGGGGAGAGGGTCTCTGGGAAGGGTGATTTGGGAGGACTGGATGAGGACTCTGAAGAGAGTGTCAGTGATAGAATTCGACGCAAGAGCTTCTACTGCCGATTCAACGAGGTGCCCTCAAGAAGGAAGAGTCGAGTGGGACGAAAGTCCTCAGCTTCCTCCCTACTTTATTCTGCCTCTGACCATTCCTGGGTGAGTGGCGGGAACAAAGAGATTTAAGAATCGTGTTAATTTCTCTTTCGATGAACCCTGTTATCCTATTTTGATTATTAAAATGGGAGGGAAGGCTCTTTGCCATATGCTTTCAATTTTTCATGTACAGTGCATGCTTTGGAAGGTTTTTATGTATGCATAGCAAGGACATTGTGTTTTACTTTTTGAGAAAGTTCATATGAAACTAGACTCATGTTACAAGTGGTAATGCCTGCCAAAGAATTCAATTAATCATGTACTGAAATTAACAGATTAGCTTGTTTTGTCTTGTAAAAGAATATGTGATACATGAAAAATTCACACATGTATGCCTTTATGCATGAATGTCTTTTAATGTTTTGGCACATGTATAAGATGCCATTTTGTTACTTGATCAGATAATTTTGGCTTTTGATGATAAATTAATCTGTATTATAGTCAGTATTCTTTTGACTTGGTCATCCCTTCTGTCTGTTAAACCCAGTAAATTATTTTTGATTCTTATCTGTCTGGAATTAACTGAAATTACCTGAATTTATCTTTTTAAAATAGACCCTAAGAAATCTTGAATTTTTCTTTCCTCAGTCTCCTTTAGACTTGAAACAAGATTTTAAGAGTCACCGTAGATCTTCTGGAAGCGGCAGAAGCTCCAGTTCAGTAAGCCCAGCTTCAGCATTGGAAGGGAATTCCTTAGACTCATCATTGCTCCAACTTAGTTACAGAATGGTAAGTGTAAAGCTCAAAATAAGGTAATGGTATACTATCTAAATTTTATAAAACTTTTATGTAGCATGACTTTTTGACAATTTGAAATTAAGATCTTGGAAATTAGCTAATGATTAGAGTTAATGAATAAGCAGAAAATTTGAATTGGGGTGTAATTATTTAATTCTTATAATTTAATTTTTTTCAGAATGCTGAGAACAAAAAGCCTGAGTTAATCCCCAGCCTGAGTAGAGATGGATTCTCCCCTCCCCCAATTTCGTACAGCCGCCCTCCAGCAATTTATAGAAGATCTTCAACATCTCCATATCAAGACAGACTTCCAACTTCAGACCCAGTTCATTCCATTCCACTGACAACAGGATTATGGTAATAAATTCCATTACAACTTCTAAATATTTTTGAATTCCATGGTTAAAAGATTTCTTCCATGTGAAATATTTTTATAGTGAAACGTTTCTTTGTAACAAAGCAAAAGTATTTCCCACTATTCATGCAGCTTGACTTTTCAATTTTTTGTAACCAGTAGCAAAGTGGCAATTGGATATGAGCATTGTATTTTAAGCCTTATAAATGTCTGCAAAATTACCACTGTCTAATAACAGGAACTACATGTGGGTAAATAACTGGTTTTTTCATAAGTTCATTTCTGTTTCCATTCTTTCTGGGCTATTTTAAGAAAAGGTTTCAGCTGGATTTATTCTCTTCTAGGTGTAATTTAACATGTATTAATTTTTCCTTATGTTCTAATAGATGAGTTAATGACATTTTGTCCAACTCACCTTCATTCTTATCCATTTACAGTAAACCCACCTATTAAAAATGTGCCATTCCTTCTTTCAATGAAGAGAAAGCTTTCCATGCTCTGATCTCTTGTTTTCTTCATTTACCTAGGTTTTCAATTAATTTAAGCAATAAATTGAATAACATCTACAGTACTGCTGCTTGCAAAATTGGAGGAACTTTTCGCCATTCATACAGAGAATTAAATTAACATGAGTTGGATCAATTTAAATTATAGTAATGATTAAGATCAGAAGTCTGTTCCCCCCAAGGATTCTATTTGAACTATCATTATTGTCAGTTGAGACCAACATGCCCTATTTTGCTATGAGCCCTGCTTGTCTCCTGACAAGGACTCGGTTCTGTCCTCATACTCTTCTGATCTACTTACCCCAGACCCCTACTTAATCTCTAAATCCCAACCTACCTCTTTGACCTATGATACCTCTATGATATAGTCATAATTATCATATAGTCATATTGAAACCAGTTTTCACTGCCTCTTTAAATTATTTTGTGGCATTATAGAAATTGGGGTCTGATTCATGACTAGCATTTCATATTTTAAATGGATTGCTCTGGAAATAAGTTCAAAATAATCTTGGTTAATTATTCACTAATAATTCGTCAAAAAGATATTTTTAATTAAAAATTCATTTACATTTAACTTATTACAAGAAAATGCAATTATTTTCTCAAATCTTATTGGTAAAATGTACATACATATTAATATTTTAACATTAGTCTCTCTGGATACCATGAGTTTTGTGTTTAATATTTGACTTGGTACTTTTAGGGCCACATCTTCTGCTACCTCCCTTGCAAGAAGCAATAGTAGCAGTAGGGCAAGTGAGGTGGATGAAGAAATTAGGATAACAGGGATGAGAAGAGGAGAAGAGAGTGGACATGTACAGTACATTCCATCTCCACTTTCACCCTCATCTTCAATGAGCAATTCTTATCATAATGGAATCTCATCTTCAGTAAGCTTTTATTTGTTGCTACTTTAGATCTCCAAAATAGAATGCATAAACAAAGGAAGTACTTTCTTTCAATGTTATATTTAAATCCCACTTTGAGCATAGTAATGGTTTGTAATTTGAATGGTTAATGAAAAATATTTTTCTTTTCTTGGTTTTATTGGAAATATTCATGGCATATAATCTATGCCCATTCCTGCCTGTAGTCCCGAGTAAATTCATAAAATTAATTCGGTAGATTGAAATCTATAAAATAGATTCTCAAGTCTAGTTCATTTTAAAATTATTAATAATCAGACAAAATATTTCAGCATTAAATAATTGAACTAGCATGATACTGATTCAGTCAGAATTAGCATAAATGCATAATGATTTAATTAATTGTCTTGTAGCCTTTGGATGAAATGGAACAAGATAGTAAAACTCTGAGAACACGTAAGTTCGGAGTAACATCATTGGCAGATGGAGTAACCAAACCCTCACCAACTCACCGGAAATACAACAGGTGATTATGAATTAATATTTTACCTTATGATTTAACCAAGCAATCTAAAATATATGTGTAACTGGTTTTTAAAGCGCATTTTCTTCAATTAATTCATTTTAATGGTAAAATACAGTGCATATTTAACTCTTGATAATTTGGAATTGAATCTACCATATTGACAAAATCAAGAATTGAAAGTTAAGTTGTAGCTTTATAATGAACACTTGCTGGTATTACTGATGGGTGAGGTAATCATAAAATCCTTAGTCTGGAGTGTTTGGTTGAATACGTATCAAAAACATCAACCATAAGTACTGGACATCTTAAGACCAGAGGCTTTTAACTCATATGCAATGTAAAATAGGGAAAGTAAGTTGAGGTGATAAAAAAATAGATTAGAAAGTGCTAAAGATGGAGAGGAAAAATTGTTTTGACTGAGGAAATAAAGTGAAGTTAGGGTAACTTGGTGGGTCACATCTTGAGAGGGACTGGATTAATAAAAGAATACAGCTATTGAACTAGGAAAGAAAACAGAGGGTGAGCATGAAAATGTTTTGGTTGTAAAAGGTAAGGTTAGCTAGCTAGAAGTACGAGGGTAAGGTGAAAAGTTCTCGGCCTGACAATGAAAGACGGCGATTTTCAGTTAAAAATTATTTTATTTTTCTACATAATCTCCCTTGACTTCAACACACTTGGTCCAGTGTTTCTCCAACATCAGGATTCCTTCCCGGAAGTGAGTCTGGAAGGCTGTGAAAATATCCATCTACGGCCCTCTCAACTCCTTCATTGGAAGCGAAGTGCTTCCCAGAAAAAAATTTCTTCAAGTCTTGGAACAGATGGAAGTCTGAGGGTGCTAAATCAGGAGAATAGGGGGGACGGCTGAGCAAATCGTACCCCAAATCCCATAGTATTCCCATCACCAACGCACCTTTGTGAGCAGGTGCGTTGTCCTGGTGAAAGATGATTTTTTTCTTCAAGCCAGGCCTCTTCTCGCAAATTTTGGCATCCAGCTGGTTAAGAAGGTTGGAGTAATAATTGCCTAAAATTGTTCTGCCTTTTTAAGGTAATCAATTAACAGGATCCCTTAACAGATTGTTTAGTTGTCCAGCGCTTTCCCATATGTTGAATCAGAAAACTTGAGAGTGACTGACGCTGTGAAACCTCATAGAAAAGTTATGCCAGCAGAGTGATTGAAAAACAAAGTAAAGGAAGGTGAGGTTTCAACTGTGAGAGATTCTAGTCATGAAATCCCACAATATGAAAGCCCAAAAGTATGCCTTTAATAAGTAAGATTCTACCGTAACTGACTCTGCAATGCATAACATAAAGACTGGTGAGAGGATAGAAAAACCTCAAATGCTTATTTCATGCAATACAAATGTGAGGTGCAGACAAGCTTGACCAGCAAATTCGTTCATACATATGTATTAGAAAAGGAACAAAGAACTCTATACACTATTGGTGCGTGCATTCATGATGCTATTGTGATTGATAATGAAAGCTTTTCTGAAAGATTGAGTGCATAGGATTTTAGAATTAAATATGGAACAGTCGCTGAACATGGGTCTCATAGGAAGTCGATTAGGAAAGGGAAATCATCAAATGTTGTACAGCCAGTAGATTATCTCCTCCCAATGCAAATTCTCCATTTTCAAAGAAGAAATATCCGTCAAGAGCATGCAGAGTGTTTTCAGANTCAATTTAAATTATAGTAATGATTAAGATCAGAAGTCTGTTCCCCCCAAGGATTCTATTTGAACTATCATTATTGTCAGTTGAGACCAACATGCCCTATTTTGCTATGAGCCCTGCTTGTCTCCTGACAAGGACTCGGTTCTGTCCTCATACTCTTCTGATCTACTTACCCCAGACCCCTACTTAATCTCTAAATCCCAACCTACCTCTTTGACCTATGATACCTCTATGATATAGTCATAATTATCATATAGTCATATTGAAACCAGTTTTCACTGCCTCTTTAAATTATTTTGTGGCATTATAGAAATTGGGGTCTGATTCATGACTAGCATTTCATATTTTAAATGGATTGCTCTGGAAATAAGTTCAAAATAATCTTGGTTAATTATTCACTAATAATTCGTCAAAAAGATATTTTTAATTAAAAATTCATTTACATTTAACTTATTACAAGAAAATGCAATTATTTTCTCAAATCTTATTGGTAAAATGTACATACATATTAATATTTTAACATTAGTCTCTCTGGATACCATGAGTTTTGTGTTTAATATTTGACTTGGTACTTTTAGGGCCACATCTTCTGCTACCTCCCTTGCAAGAAGCAATAGTAGCAGTAGGGCAAGTGAGGTGGATGAAGAAATTAGGATAACAGGGATGAGAAGAGGAGAAGAGAGTGGACATGTACAGTACATTCCATCTCCACTTTCACCCTCATCTTCAATGAGCAATTCTTATCATAATGGAATCTCATCTTCAGTAAGCTTTTATTTGTTGCTACTTTAGATCTCCAAAATAGAATGCATAAACAAAGGAAGTACTTTCTTTCAATGTTATATTTAAATCCCACTTTGAGCATAGTAATGGTTTGTAATTTGAATGGTTAATGAAAAATATTTTTCTTTTCTTGGTTTTATTGGAAATATTCATGGCATATAATCTATGCCCATTCCTGCCTGTAGTCCCGAGTAAATTCATAAAATTAATTCGGTAGATTGAAATCTATAAAATAGATTCTCAAGTCTAGTTCATTTTAAAATTATTTTGAAAAATATTTTATCATTAAATAATCAGACAAAATATTTCAGCATTAAATAATTGAACTAGCATGATACTGATTCAGTCAGAATTAGCATAAATGCATAATGATTTAATTAATTGTCTTGTAGCCTTTGGATGAAATGGAACAAGATAGTAAAACTCTGAGAACACGTAAGTTCGGAGTAACATCATTGGCAGATGGAGTAACCAAACCCTCACCAACTCACCGGAAATACAACAGGTGATTATGAATTAATATTTTACCTTATGATTTAACCAAGCAATCTAAAATATATGTGTAACTGGTTTTTAAAGCGCATTTTCTTCAATTAATTCATTTTAATGGTAAAATACAGTGCATATTTAACTCTTGATAATTTGGAATTGAATCTACCATATTGACAAAATCAAGAATTGAAAGTTAAGTTGTAGCTTTATAATGAACACTTGCTGGTATTACTGATGGGTGAGGTAATCATAAAATCCTTAGTCTGGAGTGTTTGGTTGAATACGTATCAAAAACATCAACCATAAGTACTGGACATCTTAAGACCAGAGGCTTTTAACTCATATGCAATGTAAAATAGGGAAAGTAAGTTGAGGTGATAAAAAAATAGATTAGAAAGTGCTAAAGATGGAGAGGAAAAATTGTTTTGACTGAGGAAATAAAGTGAAGTTAGGGTAACTTGGTGGGTCACATCTTGAGAGGGACTGGATTAATAAAAGAATACAGCTATTGAACTAGGAAAGAAAACAGAGGGTGAGCATGAAAATGTTTTGGTTGTAAAAGGTAAGGTTAGCTAGCTAGAAGTACGAGGGTAAGGTGAAAAGTTCTCGGCCTGACAATGAAAGACGGCGATTTTCAGTTAAAAATTATTTTATTTTTCTACATAATCTCCCTTGACGTGAACATGAATTTCTTCAAGTTTGGAAACAGATGGAAGTCTGAGGGTGCTAAATCAGGAGAATAGGGGGTATGGCAGAGCAAATCGTACCCCAAATCCCATAGTTTTCCCATCGCCAATGCACTTGTATGAGCAGGTGCGTTGTCCTGGTGAAAGATGATTTTTTTCTTCTTCAAGCCAGGCCTCTTCTCACGAATTTTGGCATCCAGCTGGTCAAGAAGGTTGGAGTAATATTCACCTGTAATTGCTCTGCCTTTTTCAAGGTAATCAATTAACAGGATCCCTTTTGCATTCCAAAACACACTGGCCATGACCTTTCCGGCAGATGCAATCGACTTTGCTTTCTTTGGTGCTGAACCACCGGCTTCCACCCACTGCTTCAACTGCTGTTTTATTTCTGGTGTGTAGTGGTGGACCCATGTCTCATCCACCAAAATCGATTGGTGCCTTCTTGAATCAGTCCAAACATTGCTACGAAAATCACGCATTTGCTTTCGATCGGCATTCAGCAAATGCGGCACCCACCTTGCGCAGAGCTTTCCCATCCCTAATTCTTTGTGCAAGATGTTTCGCACCCTTTCTTCCGATATCCCCATGGCCTCAGCTATCTCACTCACCTTCACTCACCTATCGTCCAACACAGTATCGTGCACCTTTTCGATGGTTTCCGGTGTGGTTGCGGTTTTTGGCCGTCCTTCACGTTGGTCATCTTTGAGGGATGTGCGACCACGTTTAAACTCAGCTGCCCACTTTTTAACAGTTGACATTGATGGAGCAGAGTCCCCGTACACTTTTGTCAACTCCAAAACGAAGAATTTTGTGACCACACAATATTCAAGTTTATCCATTTTAACGAAAAACACGAAAGACATTTATTTCAGCAATCTTCTTCTTTTTCATCGCCTTTTCCCATGCGGTATGGGGTCGGCATTGCTATGTTTTATTTTTCTTTTCCACTTCTCTCTCTCTAGGGCATCCTCCCATTTCCAGCCTTTCTCTTTAAGGTCTTCTGCTATCTTGTCTTTCCATCTCATCTTAGGTCGTCCTACCTTCCTCTTTCCGGTCACCTCTAATCTCCCCACTCTTTTACCAACATATTCATCTTTGCTTCTTTCCACATGCCCAAACCACCTCAACCTTCCTTCCTGTATCTTTTTCCCAATCGGGCCCACTTTTGTC
>KZ308663.1:439910-559564 GCA_000376725.2 Ladona fulva
AAACTTAACCTAAAAACTATGTTATATTAATTTTGACAATCTGACAGATAGCATAATATGTGGAATATTGTTATAGTGAGTTATCTCTTTGTTTAACCACGGATGACGGCAGTATTTCGTTTAAATGTCGTCGGCAGTATTTCTTTTGACCCTCAAATATATATGTTGCATAAATTCTATTTTTCTTGAATTTAAAGACCTTTAATCCACTATTTCAGCATTCTAGTTTTATATAAATAACATAGTAGTATATAATAACATAGTGGTATATAGTTTTATATAATAACATAGTGGTTTTTTTATAAATAACATAATAATATATAATAACAAGGATATGATATAATTTTAAGGTATCGTAACGATATTTAGAGTTATTTAGAAATGAGTACTACTAAAAAAACTCGTAGTTCTTACTAGTAGTCTCCTTTTGCCTAAGGATTCCGATATTTTTCAATATTTGTCCGTAAATTCGTTATCAGCAAATAAAAGACTAGGCAAAAGGAGACTAGTACTCATTTTTTAACACCTCTAAATATCGTTACGATATATAGAGATATATATCGTTATAGCATTTCTATGTTATTATATATAATCAGAGTTCCTCAATCAGTACTCGCTGAAAACGAGACGCGCTCATTTTTCGAATAAAAAGCTATAACAATCGTCATCATCTTCCTTTCAAGGTTTAGGTATTCTGCCTGTTCCGGCTTCACCAACGTAGTCTTGGCCGTCCTATGCTTCTTTTCGCTGATGGCTTATATTCTAAAATCTTTCTAGGAATCCTTTCTAGAGGCATACGATTAACATGCTCTCTCCATCTTTCTTTATAATTTTTTGCTACCTTTGTCACTGGCTGTACTCTTAATTCTACTCTAATTTCATCGTTTTTATGTGGTCCAGACGTGTACAGCCTTTTACAGATCTATGACATTTCATTTCTGATGTTTCTATCTGTCTATAGTCTTTTTTTCTAGGAGCCCAAGCTTCTGATCCATATAGCAATGTGGGGACAGCCATTACTTTGTAAAACTTTATTTGTGTTACTTTGGCAGTTTTTCCTTTCAGAGTTCTCCTTATGGTCCCACACATTCTTTAGTAGCTGGTTATCTTATTTAAAATATCTTAATCTTCTTCATAGGTGATATTGCATCATAATTAATTAAAGTGCGAAACCTGTTCTATTATATTATTATCAATCATTATTTTAGTGCGTATTGGGAACTTTCCTAGAAAGGCCATTGTCTTGGTTTTTTGTACAGAAATGTTCAAGTTGTATTCTTTAGATAACAGACTTAGTTTGTGGACTGCCAATTGTAAGTTATCTTCACTTTCTTGAATTATGACTTGATCATCAGCAAACAGCATTGAACTTAAAAATTGATTTTCTCCTATTTGAATTCCTTTTGGTGTAACTTTTCTCCATTCTCGTAAACAATCATCTATGTATAAGTTAAATAATGTAGGCGACAGAGGACACCCTTGCCTAACACCTTGATTGGTTATGATTTCCTGTGCTGCGTTTTTGCCAATACCAGTATCAATTACTATCTTTGTATTTAAATAGAAAGATTGAATAGTTTTAAGTAATGAGTTGGATATCCCCGCTTTTCCATTATGGACCAAAGTTTGTCTCGGTGAATGCTGTCGAATGCCTTTTGATAATCTATAAAAGCTATGTGTGTCTCCAGATTAAACTCTATTCGCTTTTGTATTATCAGTTTCAAACTAAAAACATCGTCCATACATGAACGTCCTTTGCGAAATCCTGCTTGTTCTTCAAGGAGTAAAACTTCTGAAATAGTTTGGAGTCGTTCATTGATGATTTTACTGTATATTTTGTAGGCTGCGTTTAATAGGCTAATACCTCTATAATTTTCTGGGTTATTTCGTTCACCTTTTTTAAAAATGGGAATTACTTTTGCAATGTTCCATTCGTCTGGAATTTCGAGGCATGTCCAGCACATATTATAGAGATGCAGCAATCGCGAATGAAAAATAGGGGGAGCATACTTAATTAATTCCGAATTAATACCATCTAGTCCAGGTGATTTTCTGTTTTTTGTTTTATTTAAAACGTTTTGTAATTCTGTCATATTGATGGGATCTAAACCAGATGTGTCTGTTTTTTCAAATACAGCTTGTTTGTTTGGGTTGTACCAGAACTGTTGGTAGTGTTTGATTGTGAAGCTTGGGCTCCTAGAAAAAAAGACTATAGACAGATAGAAACATCAGAAATGAAATGTCATAGATCTGTAAAAGGCTGTACACGTCTGGACCACATAAAAATGATGAAATTAGAGTAGAATTAAGAGTACAGCCAGTGACAAAGGTAGCAAAAAATTATAAAGAAAGATTAACATTACACAGATAAAAAAATCTGGTATTCCATTCCTGTTTATTTATGATTTATCATTTACTTACTGCATCTTGAGCACTTGCTTCTCATCATAAGTGGGCTAAGCTTTAACTATTCTATGAACAGTTTTTACGATTGCTATGTGCTTAGAGGAAGTTATCTGATTAGTTTTTGAGTTTGGGAACAACATCGTTTTCCATTTAATCATCTACGTATTATTTTTTCTTGCTTTCCGGTATTTTGGTATTGCTGAGTTACATTCTTTTCCCGTTTTATTAAACTTACCAATATTTACATTTAAACCCTTCAAGCCGCCTGCGGCGCGGGGCAGGGGGCGTAAAAACACCGATAATCCTATCACACCACAACTGCTATTGGCTTCTCTAGTACATACTTCGCGGGATCACTTGAATCGCTTCTTAGTTTTCTGTCGGAGCTCGCGCACGTTGCTAACTGGAATAATAATATCGTTTGCCTCCTGGATTAACCATGAGTTGTATTCATCTTCAATACATCTTAAGATATCGGAGAAAAAAAGAATCGTTTGAATGTATGTAGTCGAAATAAATGAGGACAAGGTATGAAAAGATACATGAAGTTATAAATCATTCTGGGAATCCATATCTTCACGTATCCCTAAAGAAATCCTATTTCCGATCGGAGACGGTGTAATTTTCCTCAAAAGCTTCCATATTTTTCCATGATATACCTCCGACTGAAAATGATGAGGACGATATCCATATCCACGCTGTTACCAGAGCTTCTTGATCTTAATTTAGTAGAAATATATCTACATATGCCTTGATTTCTTGGTATTTCAGTCCTTTTAGAATTCTATATTTTAATTTTTAACAATTTTTCCATATTTTGATCCCATGGTAACTTGACTAATAAAATAACACTGGTTACTCGAATTTCTGCAGTAGAGCAGTAAAAAAATTAATGAAGATATGAACGTTGAATTCGAGAGGCATTGAATTCGAAGACCAAAGAGCACAGTTTTTCAATCTTCGAACTGCTTTTAACGAAAAAAAAAATGCGTTAAACGCTACCTGTAATACGCCCAAGTCGTTTATCGCTGGGAAAGAATCCCTTTTGCAGCAACTTACAATCTCGGTCGTAAAACATCGCAAACAAGGCCTTAGAATTTATAATCTTTTCAATTTTCATTAATAAATTTAATTTTTAAAGGGAAATAAGTGGTTAATTTATTGGGTTGGTAGATATAAGCAGTAAATAATTAATGCAGATAAGAATAAAGAGTTCTAAGCGAAGTCCACTCACAAGGAGAGGAATACCTAACTTTCAAACATGTTTCAACTTGATCCCTAATTGAAACATCATTTGTCATATTTTTCAGGAAATACTTGTAAACGTTTTAGTTTGGGGAACGCTTAGTTACGCAATTAAATAGAATTTTAACCTTTTGAATCGAAAACTTTCGTTAAATTGATTAGAAATAATAAAAAAATCGAGAATATCGCAGATCAAATCCTACGGGCCTTCAAATGTAACCCAATGACAGACAGACAAAGGACTATATTCGGCGAAATGCGACTGGAAATACCCATCCAAATATAGTAAAAAAAATTAGACAAAAAAACAAAAGAAGAATAGGAGCTGTAAGAACACAGGGAATTTAAAAACTTCAGCAAAGAAAAAATACAAATTCGTAGTTTATTTATTCTAAGTATTTTATTAAGAAAAGCGGCAGTATTTACATACAAGTTAAAAAATTATCAGAAAATTCTTCGTCCAAGCAAGTGGAATTTTAGAATGTGGAGCATAATATAATTATTTACAAAGTTATGTGCAGTAGTTATAGAATAGTAAAAAATCGTAATTCATTAGAATATATGTCAAATATGACAATAAAATCACATCCTATATATTATATTAGATCTGTAGGATTCCGCTGCCACCGGCTGATGCAATTTCCGGAAAGGAAGTTAATAGTTTATTTACTAATGGAGCTTTCGAAGTTTTATGAAGATATATTTTCTCCTTTTTGTTTTTGTAAAATACTACTTATTCTCTACACTGTATTAGTCTCGTGCTTTTCCCGTCGTTTCTCTCCTAAGGTGTGAAAACAAGCATGTTTGTAGGAAAACGAGGAAAATTTTTTCATACATATTCAAAAATAAGATTAAGATTTAGCCTCCGGCCATGATATAGAAGTATTCATAATTTAAGCTTTTTTTGGTATCACGATATTTTCGTCAAATGAAACCAATTTATGCGAGGCAAAGAGTTACAAAACTAGGGCCGGTTCCACCAGTAGGCTAGCCCAAAATTGTTATGAATAATGTTTATATTTCTCAAGTTTTCGTAGATATATTATTTTATTAGATAACCACGTGTGTGTTGTATATATGCTAGGGTGAGTAAACATATGTAGATAAGTTAGGGGCGCCAAAATTATATTGCGCATGGGCGTCGGATACTTTCGCGCCGACCCAGTAGGTACAAAATATAACGTCGTAGAAGCCGAAGAAAATAACCATCTTAGAGTTTCCTTTCGGATTGATGACCAGGATGCTTCCTTTCAACTATATCTTTAGACTCTTCAAACACCCTAGAGGTCGAACGGTAATGCCTTTCTGTTGACTTCGGCGCTCCGACATTGTTGCCATCAAACAGCTTGCATTTGCGTCGGGCGAGTAATCAACGCCGCCATCTTCTCGCCATCCGATCCCTCGAAATGGATGACATGTATCGATGCGGCCATCCCGCGACGGCGATGATAGACCCCAACCGTTCTCATTTCTGTCCACAAAAGGAGATAGAGGATATAAAGAGAACGTTTCACTGCCGAACACCGGTCTTTTATTACCGATCTTTCTCCGATCCAGTCCAAAGTCCTCTTCAGAGAGTGATTGATCACCCGGGCGATGGGATGAAAACAAACGATTTAGAGACGGAAAGCACACAGCAGCCGCCCACAGCGCCTTAAGCGCTCATCCCCGTTTGCCTCCGATTCGCTATTAGAGCACCCTCTCCATCATGATGAATAACTGTGTTTGAAATTCGGTCACGCACACCCACGCGAAGGAAGGAAAACCACCCTCCGTCACAAGTTGGTCGAGAGAGTTTTTCGATGTATTAGCAAGTGTCAACACAGGAGCTTTCTTCGTAATGCGTCACCGCATAAATCTCTTTGACGAGTGGCCGCTCTCTTTTGTTTCCACGGTGTAGAGTTTCAAACGTTTCCGAAGGAATATCACATCGCTATATATGCGAGAAAAAATCGTGGGCGGTGTTTTTCCTTCGCTCCCCTCCTGTCTCCCGAAATGCGTTTTTTGATAGATTCGTACTATAATGGATTTTTTGTCTTTCAGATTCGGGGTAGGTGGACAGCTTGGTAAAAGAGCTGTGGTATAGTATTACATCGAGTTCGTGGCTGTTATTTAGGTGTAGTACCCATGATTTAAGTGATTTTAGTCTATGGCGAACTCAACGGCGGGAGAAATGTGGATTCGTGTCCGTACAAAGCGGAGGCAAAGGGACTTGTTCGATTATAAGGATTAGGCACGTGTCCCGAAAGCTTAATATTCCGGAATCATTTCCATATTAGTGATGGATATTAATGGAAGGATACTATTCACTTCTGTAATTTTGAAATTCTGTATGTATCATGGTATATACGCTAATTTTTCTCTGAAATAATGAGCTAAAAATTTAACGCCATTTTACATTGCTTAGACAATTATCGAAAAGATAAATTTGAACATCGGCGGTGAATGATCTCGAAACGAAAAATCAAAGAGGGCTGACTCGTATTTATCTTATTAAATCTCCCCTGGATTGAAGGAATAAATACTCGATTGATTGCATGTTTTTAGGATTTTTGAATTATCTCTCCTTGCATGACCAGAATATGACGTTGAAAGTGAAGGGTCAGGTTCATAAAATTTATAAAACTCAGTGGGAAAACAATGGTAAATTTTTTGTGTAAGCTGTAAATATGTAAAATATGATACTTTTCTCTAGGGCAATATTTCATCTGCATCTACAAAAACCAGCTATTTCTGATTTCACATTACAAATCAGCTTTTCACTGATTCATGATGGAAATTCTTGGAAGCCCTGAGAATATAAGTTATGTTGCCATTGTTAAGCCAGATGATAAAATGTAGTACGTTAACGGAGGAGAGAGGAATTTTTCGATCTCCGTACAATTTTATCCGATTGAATTTTGAGCGGAAAATAAGGAACATGAGACAAATCGTTATAAAACCCTATATCCACAAATAATCTGCAGTCGTGTCCGCGATCGCCTGTCGCCGATAGAGGGCTTCAACGGTACCAAAGTTTATGTAGATGACCACTTATTCAGTAAGCAAGGGTACATGCGCAAATTAACAAGTCAGAAATACCTAATCCACTACTTCGGCCTCAACTTTGTGGTAGTTATTCATGATGAAAAGAATAAGAAACACTTATACACGTTACCACAGGATAATTTAATGAAACGACCTAGGTTTCGACGCGTCGCGTCATCGTCATCGTCACCTGACGATTCATGATGAAAAGAATAAGAAACACTTATACACGTTACCACAGGATAATTTAATGAAACGACCTAGGTTTCGACGCGTCGCGTCATCGTCATCGTCACCTGACGATGACGCGACGCGTCGAANCATTTTTTCTGAGGTAATTATATTACAAAAGGTAAATATAACATAGGATATAATGCTAGAAAATTTCGCCAAAAGGAACAAAATTCTCTTAATAAATTATATTTATCATCTAGTCCGTTTTAGCAGGGTTGGGTGAATTTTAAGGCTTTAAGTTAGAGATAATGAAAATCATGAAAGTTATAAGTGTATAGAAAAGGTTGCGATTATAATCATCTAGGCGTCCCCTGAGTTAGTTAACCTAAAGTTTCTACGTTTGAGTAGCAACGTATGCACATGAAGAGATTTGAGCTCAGTCCGTATACTAAATAACTATCCGGAAATACTTAACAATTTCATGTGGTTAGTTCTTCTTATATCGTAAAACTAGAGTGGTCATCAGTGAAATATCAGTGGATCCACTCACAGGGTTGCGATAGCCTGTGAGGGTGTGCGATAATCATTTCAAAGATTCATTTATGCACAATCATCATGTATCAGGTGGTCAGGATTGACCCCACTGATGACAATTGTTCTTACTCTAAATGTAAGTGGCAGATCTAAAATGCAACCATGGTCAACATAACAACTAAAATTTATCCTCTTGATAACCTATTAATTTTCATTTAATGTTTCCACGTCCATAACTACGGCGTTCTCCGGCACGAGCGCAGCCTTAGTGTTACAGATGCTTGCGCTATCAAACTAAAGTATCTTCGTGGTACAAATATAATCAACATTCCCACCGCCGTTCTCCATTAGAGCCATCTACCGGCGAGAAACTGAAGTATATACAAACTCATTTTTCCCTTCGTTTGCGTTCGATCTGTGGTTTCCTCCAACAAATCTCAGAAAAGTCACACATTCGGAAAAAGGCTTACATTGCGATATCCCGAAGTGTATATAATTGTATTGTGAATATTGTAGTGTGAATAATTGTATTGGTTCCTACTTCACTCCTTGACCAGAGGTGGGGAACCTGCGGCCTCTTCGTAACCTTCTAAATAAATGCCCGTGTTAAAATGTTTTCGTTTTCCAATGTCGCTGGTGACTTGAAGTTAAAATGGACAGTATTCCCTTCTAGCCCACTTAGTGAATGAATTAGTTTTCTTTTAGAGAATTTAACTTTTCAACTATTTGAACGTAGGCGAATAGTAGATTATGCGTCTATGTTAAACTATACATATGATAAAGGTTATTAGAATTAAGAATTTTGAAGCATTTCTGGTATTACATCTCAGTAGTGATACTTTTTAATACGTAAATGTTCCTTTTTTTAATTTACAATTTCCCCTACAAATTAATGTTTGGTTTTGATTGGAGCCCCAGTGGCGTCAAATGTAACATTCATACATAGCAGTTTCCGCCAGAGATCACGTTAGAAGAGTAAGAAGCACATAGCTACTGTTCCGTGGCACTAAATGGGTTTTTCTTAGCCGTTATTGTGCTTTCATAACAATCTGATCGAAGTGTCTTTGTTTTGGCTCAACCATTCTCTTTTTTTCTGACTGGGGACCACCCGAGAATAGCATCTCGGTAGACCGCGTGTGGCTTTGGGATGGTTTCCCTGCGGAGTGGCGGACGGCGGAGGTCCGGGAGGGTCAGGTTTTGGGTGAACTAGAAGAGAGGAAGAAACGAGATGCCAACCGTAGGGTGGTTAGAAAAACTAACCCACGGATTCCATATTTTTCTCTTCTTGAGTTTAAAATGATTTTTTCAGCATCTCCGCTTAACGAATATTTCGGAAATTAGGGAATTCTTTATGAAGACTATTGTATGGGATGCATCATTGGATACTTTTTATTGGTGGTGGATTGATATTATTCTAATTAATTGGTGATTGGCATAATTCTAATGGCAACAACAGATTTGCGTTACGTAAAATCTCCTAAATTCCTCAAAACGCAATGGTTTCCAGATGATTGGGCAGTCAACCTCCTTGATGAATCCTTTTAGTTGCCATTGCGGAAGTAATAGAAAGTATAAATTTCGCATCATACGCCGTCATATTTGAAAGTCGCACTTAAGCGTTTAATAGCACTATCCTTCTAATGAAAGACTGGCCTTTAAAAATTATTTATATGGAGTTTTGAGAGTACCATCATCCCTTAGAATGATAACACTTACTCTCGCGGAAGTTGAATTTAATTTAGTTCCTACATTTTAAGGACTTCTCCAACTTATCAGTGTAATACCTTAATGTTATATGCAATATAAGCCAATAAAAGATTAGTCTCCATGTACTACAAGGAACTAAGAAATACTACATTCTGTTCTGCAATTATAGGAATACTTCATTAATCATTAACTTACTATTTCCGGTGGACATCCAGCAGAACGTAATGCTGGTTTAAAGGTAAATATAATGAACGACTTTTTCTCCAATATATATATATATAACTGATTCATGATGGAAATTCTTGGAAGCCCTGAGAATATAAGTTATGTTGCCATTGTTAAGCCAGATGATAAAATGTAGTACGTTAACGGAGGAGAGAGGAATTTTTCGATCTCCGTACAATTTTATCCGATTGAATTTTGAGCGGAAAATAAGGAACATGAGACAAATCGTTATAAAACCCTATATCCACAAATAATCTGCAGTCGTGTCCGCGATCGCCTGTCGCCGATAGAGGGCTTCAACGGTACCAAAGTTTATGTAGATGACCACTTATTCAGTAAGCAAGGGTACATGCGCAAATTAACAAGTCAGAAATACCTAATCCACTACTTCGGCCTCAACTTTGTGGTAGTTATTCATGATGAAAAGAATAAGAAACACTTATACACGTTACCACAGGATAATTTAATGAAACGACCTAGGTTTCGACGCGTCGNACCCGAGAAACTTTCGTGCAATTTATGACTTGTTTAAAATTGCATACCTTGGAAGATTTGCAGGTTAAACAAAGTGAAGGTCCATTAAATGAAGTGTCGATCAAAGAGGATCTCAATTTAACTATTAACTAAAACTATTATCTGTCAACCTTCACGGACAATTTTCAGAGTCGATAGATAAAACCAACACGGAAGACTTGTAGGTTGAAAGAGGCAATAAAAATCGGGCAATATCAAGATGGTGACGGTCGAACGAAAATATTGCTGTGGATGGAAGTAATTAAGTTGAAACGGTGAAGAATTCCTCTGCTGGTTTCAAAATTGTGTAATGACGTAGTATCGAGGTGATTAAACGTCGACAGAGGGAATGGGTGGGTCAAATATTGAGAGCAATGGGGTTGTTAAAGGATGCAATTGAAGGTAGAATACAAGGGAAATAGCAGAGGGGAAGACAAAGACATAAATTGATAAATACTATAAAGGGTGGGGTAAATTATCAGGAATCGAAAGAAATGGCGTTGAGAAGGGAATATTAGGGCACATGAGCCTATCGAAAGCTAGAAAACTTATTATAATTAATAACTTAGTAATATAATGGCCTCATGTCTTACGAAATATGAACTTCTCTTCGTGAGGTGTGCGTCATCGCTGTGCTTTTGTTCCTTACTGAAGGAATTCATCCCTCGAAAGAGGAGGTCTCGATGGATGGGAATGGGATCAGATGCTGGATGTGGAGCAGCCGGGTAGCAAGACGCATCTCTATCTGCTGATCGGTTCAAAAGACACCGCCGCTAATGCGTTGTGGACAAAAAAAGCTGAAAAGAATATGCTTTCCAGACAGCGAGGCTCAATCGCTCGCCGATAAAAGCGACTCCTCATGAGAAACTTCCGCTAAATCTGGATCTCTTTTAAAACCGATATGGCACAGCTGATGGGATCTTCGAAAAATTATGGAATCGGAATAAGAATTTCCGGATTCTAAAGGCGGAAGACGCGAACAGCTGCGGTGGATTTTTTCAAGGGGTTGCGTTTGCATGTATGTTTTCTCTCTAGATTGGCTTTCTAGAGGATCTGCTTGCATTGCCTTGTCTCTTCGCTCCATTACCTAGCGGACCGGCAAAAAATGCCCTACTGCGAGTTACCAATGAAAATAGTATACGAAAGAAGCTTTTAGGAACTAATTTTGAAAACAGAAGAAAGTATCCTTTAGTTTCATGATGTTATGATTCTCATACTTTCATTGCGGTTTATAAGTATTTTTAGAACTTCCCTCTTGATATCTAACTCAGAGAAGAGACCATAATCTCGAGCAATTAACAGTGGGTTGTATACTTAACGAAATACTCGATGTATAAGTAAATCCTATTAACTTGTACTATTCACAGAATATATTTCGTTAGCGACCAATGGTTTCCAAATTTCAGTCCATCTTCAGGCACTGGAGTGTCAGGCGCCAGTATATTTAGTAGTAAATATATAGCAATATATATCAAATAGTTAATATATTCCGTGGACAGTACCAAGTACTAGCATCTGTTTCTACTTTGATAATATGGAATTCCACCAAATATCGCTTGAGAAGATAAAGAAATACTTTTATAGACGATATATTGCGAGGGATTCCTCTTCTGGAATTTGGGAAATTGCTGCATATTCTGATGTTGAAATTAGAATTCCTTAGATTTTCCAATCTTAAATCAGTTTCAGACATTTGATGTAGTAAATAAAGAATTAAAATTTCTCCTCTTTACAAGTTCAAATGTAGTTGGAGAGGTGGTCAAATCGAAAGATTCGCCTTGTTGCTGCGGGTGTGGTCGTGAAGCCGCTGACATTTTGATTATACGAAATGGATGTAGGAAACGATTAAAATATAAAAAGTTATAAATAAAGGATTTCTACCAATATGCATTCTCGTTTAAAAATGCTATATTTGGTTCATTTTTCTCAGAATTTATGTAATAACCTGCACTTTTATGAAAACGGCATTTTTCGACGTTAAGCTCATGGCGTGGCATTTATTTCGATTACAGTTGTCTCCTTTTACGAGAATGCAATCTAAATAACTTTTTATTTATTGTGGATGGTTGAAGACCGATTACAAAAGTCTATAAAGCAGCTTCAAACTGTGAGCCCCGACCAATCGGTCGATTGTATAATGACTCGAAGCAAAAGAAATTACTTTTACTACTGACTCTGTACTTGGCCCTTTTCTCATTGTCTGATGAACTCCTTTGTTACAAAAGACAAGTTAATTGAACATAAGAGAATACTTTCAAAATGCAAGAAAATTCCTAAAAGTCCTAACACATTTGTTATTCGTTAAAAATATACATTAATCGTGCGTCGACAAAAATCGAAGGTTTTTCTTATCTAGCACACTTAGCTTTTGCCGTGATGAATAATCTCTTAATGTACGACTTAACTATATTTTATGTTAGACATGTGCTATATCATTGTATTTACCTATTTCTTTAGTTAATTTATTTTATGAAGGGATTTCACTCTCAAAATTTTCCAATTTTCCATTAAGGACATCGCGCTCCCTTTTTCGTCTCCTTCAATTGTTACATGAACATATTCACGTAGCTTGCTCGGTTGCGGACTTTAAATCCATGCGTAAGTGTGCCTTAGGGGGGTTGTGAAGCTCTAATACGAGTATAAGTATCGAACTAGTTCGATAAGAAGTCATCAAATTACAAACAATTTACCAAAGGAATCCTCTTTTTTAATAATATGATGTAATGATATAATATAATTTAACCATATGATATGAATTTTGCAGGGAACAAAGCTTAAATACGAGAAACTTTCGTGCAATTTATGACTTGTTTAAAATTGCATACCTTGGAAGATTTGCAGGTTAAACAAAGTGAAGGTCCATTAAATGAAGTGTCGATCAAAGAGGATCTCAATTTAACTATTAACTAAAACTATTATCTGTCAACCTTCACGGACAATTTTCAGAGTCGATAGATAAAACNGAAGGTAGCTTTAAAATGTTCTGTTTCAACTCTCGCATATAATAACGCCCGTTGAAGTTGTGACACTTATTGATAATTAGAGGAGCTGTACAATTCTTAATTGTGTATATGTTCAGGATGATCAGATTCAAGTATCGTATTTCATGGAAGATACATTTCCTGAAAAATCAACATGGAGAAACCCTCTTGCCTTTTATTCTTATTTAGTCTGTAAAGATATCATTCATGGAAAGTGTATCACATTCTCGTTATTTTTTAAAGAGGGTTTATTTCTTTATGCATTATATGAAATACGATTATATGAAATCCATCTTAGCTTTTCTATCCTTACGAATAATCTACCAAATGGTATGGTAAAAGGATAAAATATGCCAACTTAAATGTACTCAGGTTGACAAAGATGCAAGGGCTAAATTATTCTGTAGGAATCTGATGACTCGAATTCGAATCTAGAATCTACTCGATACGAAACAAACTTGAGTAAATAAGCTATTTCAACAGCCGCAGAGTAAGATTTAATTGAAAAGTAATTGAAATTAAAAAGTCCGATAATCCCAAAATTAAGTATTTCAAATTTGATGATTCCAATCTGGATACATCAATGAAGGAGCTACCCAGTTTCAAGGAAGGAATGTTGACTCTATTAAGACGTGACACTCTGATATCGCACTCGGCAATTCTCTTTTTATTAGGATAAAAGAATTTTTTTCTATTCCTCCTATTCACGTCCATTTCATCAAATATGTCCTAGAACTCTACCATTCGCTACTTCAACTGAAAGTTACGTCTCTTCTCTCGGTAAGTCTTCCTGATCATTTCGTCTTTTCTATTTCCGATGGATTTTTCTCCGTCTTCCTATTTAAATGGTTTGAACCAGATAGGGTTGAGGTAATTCTTGAGTGCGTTTGACGGACTATATATCAGAAGGTTATAAAGCAACTTTCCGAAGAAGTAAACAGATAAATAGACTTCTAGAGAGAGGAAACAATGTAAATCCTATTTTTCTTTTCAATTAAAAATTTTGAACCTCAACTCAAGTGCCTGTTTCGTCATCGAGGTGTGGGCATAGAAGGTGATTGCATGTCATCGAGAGGACTGTGTGTGACTTTTTTCACGTGCGATCTTATTCTACTGGGAAAAGAAGTTTCGAATTTCGAGAACTGAAAGCAACACGTCATGGAATATAAAACAACGTGCGGACCTCGAATTGCGTGGAGATTAATGCACAAATACCCGTAAACGTTGGAGTAATTGAAAAATTAGGTCGACGAAGGCAATGTGCGATCGATTTTGGAGTTCTTCTGCACGGCAACTGTGAAGTTATTACAGTTTTTTTCTGTGAAAAATTAAGTGAATCTCAACTATCGACTTCGAAATACCTTCGATGTCCTCTCCAGTAAGCTAAAAGTGAGAGAAGGGAGTGTTGGTTGATATCATGAATAGGAATTTGTTTCCAAATGTGTAAAATATAATTTTTTCATTATAAAACATGACTAAAGTATTCATTCTGACCAGAATCCTTGGATTTAGGATATTTAGGTGCAGATTGCGTGTATATCATAAAAATACTGGAAGTTACATATAGTGTGTATTGTGATCGTTGGGAGTTACCCGAGCTTTTAGGAGTGGCTCTATGAGTGGAGAGGAAGAAGTGGAATCCATAGACTGTTTGAGCGTTGGATGGATGTGGTTGATCTCAATAAATGAATCAACCTTTTAACTTCGACGAATTAGAATTGATTCTTGTATATGTATGTACCATCGTCTGTTTCATTCTGGAGTTAAACTTCAGCATGAAATGATGTCGAATTATCAGTGCTACGGTGTAATAAACTTTGGATATCTCCTTTTGGAAATCTATATTTAAGACAGCTGAGAAGGTAAGATTACTTTCCCTCCTCGAATCGAGAATTTAATCGGTTTGTTAGGTGGATTAATGTTGCTATGATGTGAAATGGTTTTTCTATAACGACTATACAATGAGTTAGTTGAGCTAAACAGATGATTAATTCGCTTAAGCGATACGAAAATGTAATCACTGTTTTAAAAAAATCTTGAGCTAAAAGATGATCCCGGGTGATATTTGCGTAGATAATATTTGAAAACCCACATACATTTAGGTTAACCTTAGTTTAGCACGCTAAAATCCATGTTTACTAAGATAATTTTCGAAAGCGATTCAAATTATGGGGAATTAGCAAATATCACTTGTAGATGATTCGCACATGCTAATTATTTTTACATCCAAAACTATTAAAGAAGAGAAAATTGAATTAAAAATATTTACGATGCTATACGGAACGTTTTTTTCCAATATTTCTTAATTTCTTCATTTTAACTTTCGGACAACAATGTCGAAGGTAATGAAAACCATTATATATTTTAAGCAATATCAATTTACCTAGATTTCGATATCTAACGTTTAATGCATTTTGATTCACTGGAAACTTTTATAAGTAGTTTTGATTTTAGGTAGCTAATTATACTAACATAAATTTACATTCCTGTTGGTTAGAAGCATACCAAATATTGCCCAGAGCCAAAGCGACATTCCTTATTTATACATTTTAACTTTAGAGCATCTAAGCCACTGCAAATCATAATTTATTTAAGAAAAGTTAATTTCAATCTNCTAAAAGATGAGCCCGGGTAATATTTGCGTACACAGTATTTGAAGGGACACATCAATTTAGGTCTATGTGATTGTTTTTATTCAACGAAAAATATCTTTTCCCAACATTATTTCATCGTGGTTATTCCTAGCGATCTAATTTATATACGATGCAATACATCGCATCTATGCTCTTAGCAATCAATTTTCTTGTATTTATTTACATGAAATTTGCACAATTTTTATCATTCGGTATCTTTGAAATAAATAACTAATTAATAATCAAATGGCTAATGGCTGGTTAATAAATGTGTTAATACGCCAAATTTTGATGGTACTACCCTGATGCACGAAGTTCTTAATTTACACTTTCTAACAAAAATATCATAGATAATTCATACCATTTTTTATTTTAAATAATGTTAATTTACAAAAATTTTAATGCTTGGTAAATTAAGTAATTAAGTTTTCTTATCCAGTGAAAATACTTTCATTTTGAATTACTCAACTATACTTACATTTATTTACATTCTGCTTAGTCATTAACATTTCAAATATTGCCCAAAGCCAAAGCGACATTTCTGGTGACGGATTTGAAAACTTATGACATTAATTAATCTTGTATTTCAAGCGAATAATATTTCATGATTTAATTATTAACCTAAATTTAATTCATTTTGCTACCTCACCTTCTTATTCTTAGCTTAAAAGTACTCAGTAACATATATGAGACTGATACTAATAAATGACAGGCTCTAACACATCAATAGCTTTGTGTCTTGGTTTTCTTTGTTCATCACGGAAGATAATAATGGTTGGGATTAAATTTAAATGTTTCTTAATGTAAAATTTAAAACACAAGAAAAATCGCCGGAAACGATTCGAGGGGGTACTTTGAGAAATCATATATTTCATTCTAGCGTTATGCCGTAATGTTTACATTTAAGCGGTCATTTAGTAATATTCTATCCGATCTATTTACTTTGGAGCGGAGCTTTTATGAGATGCCGTGGCATGTCGTAACAGATAGATTCTACAAAAGCCTTACCCAGGTCATAAATTTAATAATAATAAATAAATCTTTTCAACTCCTCTTACGTTCCATACTCATTAAACTGTTTTTGTCAACTATAAACTTTTCCTAAGTTGTCCTCTTCCTTTCTTTCCAAGGATTTTTCCTTCCATCGTATCAATTATAAAGTTGTTGTACCTAAGAAAATATCGAGAAAATATAATTTTCCTCTTCTCCATAGTCCTTCATGAAGCTCGTTTCTCAATTGACCATCATCCGCATTGCTTTTCCTTACAACCCAACTTATTTCTTTTACATGTCTCCAAAGCGACGTTTCAATAGCTTCCTGCCGAGTCTTCTTCAACTTTCCTTGTGCCCAATCTCACTTCCATATAAAATTACCCCCCAATAAAGGTTTTTATATTGGATTATCTTTTCAATTCAAAATTTATGTGATTGATTCTGAGAATATACTTTTTATATTCATACGATTTATTTGACATAATTACCCTTTTTTATTTTTGAGAAACATCTTAATTAAAATCTTAAATAAAATAATCATTACTGGTAATAATGCTCCCCTGATAAAAGACCACCTTATTAGGCTTGTTCTAGTATTACTTAACTTATTAGTAAAATTAGGATATTTGCGGACGATACGGTAATTTACAGGAAAAAAGTAGTAAAGAGGATAGGCTAACCCTGTCTTATGATTTAGATAACATTATGAAATGGTGCGATGATTGGCAATTAGAGCTAAATGCAGACAAATGTTCAGTAGTTAGCTTCTTTGAAAGAAAATCTATTATTAAAGATTATCCGTACAGTCTCCGCGGGATAAACTTATTAAACAGTAGATTCAGTGAAATATCTTGGAGTAACCCTCACGAATAACTTAACATGAAGTACTCACATCCATAATATATGCGGAAGAGCACTTAAGTCTTTAAAGTTAAAAAGAAGAACACTAGACTTTAACCATTCCTGAAGTTTAATTTCCAGTTATTGAAACAGAAACAGTGATGACGTTTTCTGTATCAACAGTGACGAAAATACACTGTTCAGGGAACACGATATAAGAGTATAACGGACTAAAATTACAGCTGAGGGAAAAGAAAAATTGTCCACTATACCTTTCTCTTGCGGGGAATACAAAAATGCTCATCGAAAATTAATGAAAGAGTTGACCATTTAAAATCAGATTTTTTATCAATTCTCTCACCCTCTCAGTCTGAATAACGAGGAATGGTATGGAAAACAACTGTTAATGAGGAATTTTCTTAGAACTGTATGTTTCTGTATCATCATCCTCTACGCCAGTGCTCAGCAACCTTTTCTCACCTACGACACACCAAAATTCTTCATAGACCTTCGCGACACACCAAAACTAAAATATGTAGGTATTAAATTGATACACAAATTTTACAATAAATTTTTGTTTTTTATTTGAAAAGTATAGATACATAAAACTATGACATATTTATTTTAACGCAATCTTAATAATTATTATAAATTAATGTGATACCTGCGCTTGTTTCAATGAACACAAAAGTTTTATATTCGGCTCGATTTTTGACAACGCAACCCGAAGTTCTTGGTCAAGACCTTTTAAGCATGACCGCTTATCATTTTTAATTAATACAAGAGTTGAAAAACTTTGCTCACATAAATATGTGGTCGAAAATGGAAGTAGTGTTAAGATTGCTTTGTCGGAAATGCGAGGATATTCTTTTTTAACGTAAATCCAGAAAACATCTAATGGAACTTCGGAGAAGTGAAGTTTCAAAGTCATGTCATTATTTAAATCTGTAAATTCCTCTCGAATTTGCAGAGGCAGTGCTTTCGTAGAATTTATTGCATTGGTTGAAAAAGGATTTCTAATCCAATCGTATTGTTCCGTATTAATGGAATAAAAATATTGATCAAATTTCTGCTGAAGCATACTTAAATGTTGTTGGGCCAGATCCACAATTAATTGTTTGTTTTCAATTGTACTATGGTTGGTCCTTTGGTACATTTCCAAACATCCTTTTTGCAACTCTTTCTGCCAAAGTTCAAGTTTTTTTTTCAATCCTTGTAATTTGTCGGAGCACGTCAATATATTCTCATTTTGACCTTGCATTTTTTTATTAAGTTCATTCAAATGCTCGAATATATCAGCCATGTATGCCAGTTTGGCTATCCAGTAATCATCATCGAGGTGCTGGTATAGTTCGCGCATATTTTGATTTAAAAGAAACTCACGCACCTCGTGACGAAGCTCAAACAATCTAGCCAAAACTTTTCCTCGGGATAGCCAACGAATTTCAGTATAAAACAATAAGGATTCATATTCGGCTCCCATTTCTGCACAGAGTATTCCAAAGATTCGCGAATTTAGGGCTCTTGATTTAATTATGTTTACGATTTTAATGCATTCATTCATCGTGTTCAAAAGCTCCACCGGCAAATTCTTGACCATCAATGCTTCTCGATGTATGCAGCAGTGTGTAAATTGTAATGCCGGATTTTTTTGTTTTACACAAGAGACAAAACCCTTTTTACTACCCGTCATTGCCGCAGCGCCATCCGTACAAACAGCAATGCAATTGATCCATTGAATATTATATATTTTGAAGAAATCATCGGTTACTTGAAAAATTTCTTCACCGGTAGTTCGCTCTGGAACCTCTTTACAAAATAAATAATGTTCTTTAATAAAGTCCTCGTCAACGAAACGTACAATAGCTATCAGCTGTGCTTGATTTTTAATATCGGTTGTTTCGTCGATCTGAAGCGCAAATTTTTCAGCCAATAACAGTTTTTTAATCAGTGTTCCTAAAATATCGCTTGACATATCGTGAATACGTCTTTTAACAGTATCGGTATCGTCTTTTATAATCGGCTGACTCACTTCTAAATGTCGGTACTGCGATGTGTGCCCAGACTTTTGATAGCCATTGAGCCAAAAACAAGTGCTATTTGCAACTTCTGTGAAATTGATTCAAAAAACGGCGAAGTGCAATATTTGCGATAGATAACCATTTAAGAAATAGACTGGATGGCGAAAAAGCATCTTAATTACTGTTTATAAAATATAATATATCAGCTATAAGTTTTGACTATTTGTTTGCAAATTCGTCCTACAGATACAAACATTCGCTAGTTTTTTTAGTTTCACTAACTTTTGTACCAATGCCAAATTTTCTTTTTCTCATTTAGCAAATAAAGATTGTTTTAAGCAAATTTTATAGTTTCCTAATGTAATTCTGTCACCTCCGACTCCGATATACCTCCGACTCCTACGGAGGTCGGAATGAAACCTCTGAATCCGACTCCGCCTCCGATAAAATCACCTCCGTAACATCCATAGTATAAACACACTACGCAGTTTTTAACAGTTGGCACCAGGCGCTGGGGGACCATTGAAAAATTATTTAGTTATAATAATTATTCTATTCTACATTTTGAAAAATAGACAATATTATGAAATATAATTTGTCATTGTGTATTAAATACATAATGAAAAATTGTAAAATGTCAAATACATTGAATTTGACCGCGGCACACTTGTGTCCGGCTCACGGCACACCAGTGTGCCACGGCACACCGGTTGCGGAGCACTGCTCTACGCCACAATCAGAGTTCGAGAATCGAAAATAGCTGACCAAAAATACGAAGACGTTGTCATTTTACTTTTAAACTTCGCTGGATCACTCTTAAATTGATCCTGCTCACAACTATACATTTCATTTTCTTTATTTCTTGCGCATTATATTTAAGGAAGGAGTTAAAGTTGACCAAAGATTACGAGAGTTGCTAGTCTTCCATTCTGCAAAATTCTTTATCTTCATGTCGATGTGTAACCAAATGAGGGAATTCATCGGATTAAATTTAACTCAGTGTTGTAAATCTGTTTTTTATTTTTCGAAATATTCAATCTTATTGATCATAGTTTAATATTTGTATACTGTATGTAACATAATTACGGACATCTATTTTAGAGCAATTTTAAACATAGAGCGACGAAATAAGTAAAAACAGACGTAAACCGACACGGGCAATACCACGTTGTTTTTGGAGCTATGAGAAGCAGAATCTGAAACAAAATATCGCGAAAATTTGCGACGCCGATAAATAAACTTTTCCACAACGCTTCATGGACAATGCAACCACCTTCTCTGATGATTTCGGCTTTAAGAAGTACTACGGAATTGCACGAGCACCAATATTAAATTTTCTGGATTATAAGCAGACAATTTACTCTATACTTATTTTCGGTAACAACTTCTGAGATATAATCCCAATACCAAGGCCGAGGATAGTGGAAAAACATGCTTTAAGCATTTTTATCAGGAAGAATCAAGATTACGTCATATTTTCATGCTTATATTGCGCATTTTTATTTTTGCTTTATAAACATATGATCAATATTTTAAATGAATACCTTATGAAATTTTATGATCATAGTACCATATCTAAGCTTCTCGCTTATTTACATTCCTAGTTCAAGTAATCTTCAACCCCAAACGCCCTTCTACTTTATCATTCATTATTAGGATGTGTATCATCTTTTTAGAAATAAATCCAATTACCTACCTAAATATTATTATTTTCGCTAGGATACTAATTATAAAGCACACATATACGTCCTAACTCTTATTATACTAATATTAATTTAGTAGCTCCAGCAAAATATCACCTCAAACGCTCAATTCATTTATATTACTTCATGTGGTTTCATTTATGAAAGTTTACTGTGGAAATATATCTTCATACATGAAGTTTTTTTTACGCTCTATTTTGAAAACTATTTCTTTACGAGTGGTTATAAATTTTACATAAAGAAATTCCCTCCTGGTAAATTCCTATTCTGGTAGTTATAAATAGTATGGAGCGAGCAACTTTGCTGATGAGGAGTAGTCCGCGGCGAGGTAATTCACGCGTAATGCTCAGTTGCCTAATTCTGCTGTTTCAATACAAATGTTTCACAAATAAAGGCGTATTGGTCTCTCTCATAGGTTGGTCACGTGTCAGTTATTCTTTAGAATGGATATACCTAAAAATTCTCGAGCGAATCCGTGTTACAAAAGTATTGTGAGATTCGATTTTGGCTCCTCCTTTTTCCCGGCAGACGCTTGAACCAAGTGCTTTCCCACCGGTTTTACCGTAAAAATCTTACTTTCAATCTCACGGTATAGTTCGATGAATATTGTTTTTTTATTTTTAAGTGATCGGTACAGATATAAAGGTTGGAAGGTTGGAAATTCCTTACTAAAATTAATAACACATCCAATAAATGAAATGATTCCATTCCGTCATCGAACTCTATACAAAAGCAAGTAGAAGATTTGGATCAATCTTAATCTTTCGTTCCGGCAATTTAAATATAGAGTTCAAGTTTCAGTTTCTCTTGAGGATTAGAGCAGTGCCCGATCTGTTGTTATTGCACTCATTTGCAAGAACGACCTCGTCAGAGTTACTGTTGTTTAAAAATTTTATTCACGTAGTTGAATTATTTAAGGAAAGTTTTGGTAACTGTATTCCTGACCAGTTGTCTTCTTTTACTCTTCATCTTTCCTCCCTCTTCTCCCTTTTCTCCCTCGCCATACTCTTGTAACCTAATAAGCCCGATTTCCCATCCTAAACCTCACGGGAGAGGTCCTTCCCAAATACTTCCCCTTCTTCCTCCATTCACAACTCTAAGCACACCTCAACCTCTGAGTAAACAAGATCCTTTCCCATTCTTTACGACTTCAGCGCTTCACGCGCTAGTCCTGCTTTTGATTTTCAGTGTCAATTACTTAGAGCGTTTCTTAGATTCATGTTGGATAGAACAAAGTAAAATTTCGTGCTAAGATGGTTCAGAATTTTATATCAAGCATTAACCTAACGCTTTATAAGGTAAATTAACGTATCGGGAAATAAAAATAAAAATTATCAAGTGATGATGTAAATCTGATCTTAAAAATTATATTGCTTGATTAATAAAATGACGGGGATTATAATCGACATCTCATATGGATTATTTCAACAGTTTTCTCGACTACCAGCAGAAGCACTGTGGGTAAGAATCGGAAGAAGCTGGTCACCAACCCAAGAAGTTGAGTGAGAGACTCGAAACTTCGAATAGTTATTCAGAAAAGATTAGATCTTGCGCTCAGAGATGAATCTTTGCTCACTTTACTTCACAAAATGGCAAACACTTTTTTGGCCAATTTTTTGGGTAAAATGAGGAAAGCAACAAGAAAAACGTCGCTGAACTATTAAGTCTCTTATATCACCTTGATTTTTTGAGGTTTCTGAATAAACAATTTGAAGAAATGGTTTCGAATCTTGTGCCATCCGGGGAAAATGATGAATGTTTCGGTAACACGGTACTGTGAGACTGAACGCCACTTACACCTCGAACTCAGTCTTGCTGCGTTTTTGGTGGAGTTACATAAAATTTTGAGGAATCATTACCTTATGATCAGGCAGAAAAGGTTAAAAAGTCTTTATCTTCTTAATATTAGAATATATTCTCCTCGTCGTGGCCGGACAACTAAGCGCGCGACATCGGAGCGCCTGCGACAACTGAGCGCGTCTCACAATTAAACTTAACCTAAAAACTATGTTATATTAATTTTAAAACTCTGAATGATAGCATAATATGTAGAATACTGTTATAGTGAGTGATCTCTTTGTTTAACCACGGATGACGGCAGTATTTCGTTTAAATGTCGTCGGCAGTATTTACGTCAACTCTTCGATATATGTGACATAAATTCCTTATACGCGAACTTAAAGACCCTTAAATCACACCATATACAATTTTAACATTCTACATTGTATATTAACGTTATTTATGTTAAACAAAATGTTTATTAACAAAGATATAGACCAATTCAGCACTGCGACAATTGAGCACGTCTCACTACTTCACTTAACGTAATTATGGACACAGTGATACATAATGTCTAACAAATACTATTTGATTTCATTTAAGGACATCTCACAAGTAACTCATTGTGTGATATATTTTCTGTGATAGTTTTTCCTATAACATTATTACCGGTATTACATTGATTGCCGGGCGCCTACATTAAAACAAACCATACTCAGGTTTAGACTCGGCAGATAGATAGACTAGTCATTTCTGCAATTACCAGTTTGTCAACAAGGTTAACAAACTGGTAACTGCAGAATGTAGGTGTATCATGCCTATTTCCACTCTGTTTTGAAGTATGACATCATTATCTGGGGAAATACCCTGGTTGGGAGGCAATATTTAAAACACAAAAGAAAGTAATACGCATTATGAAAAATTTGGGGTATAAAGAGTCTTGCAAGCAAGCCTTCAAAAGCAATGGCATACTAACGTATTCATGCACTTACTTGTATGAACTCATGTGCTACGTCTGTGCTAATCTTGATGAGTTGAAAACCGCTCAATCAGACCACATGTATGAGACAAGGGGAAAAACTATGCTGCAATATCCAATACACAAATTAGAATTATTTGAAAATAGCCTTCACTACATGGGTAGACGGATATTCAACAAACTAAGTATTGTTACGAGACAAACACTGTCTACAGACAATATAGGGCTCTTAAAAAAATTTAAAAAGTTTTTGATAAAAAAATGTTACTATTCTCTAAGAGACGTTTTTGAAGACCATATTGTAAATATTTAATATGATAAATTTTCTAAAAATGAAAAAAAAATGTTTGTTACATGTGAGTTCTTTTTTAGAAAAATGTTTTGCATTAAGAAGTTGCAATAGTATTGTAAAGCAATTTTTCCTCAAATGGATAGATGTACTCTTTGACTAGTTACCATAAATTTAAACGTTGGATAAAATGTGCTAAAATTCGGTGCTTCTTTTCTTGACTAAATGTTTTGTAATTCAATATACTTCATTCATTAATTATTTCTCCCAATCCATCCATTGCAGGAAAAAATGAATTTAGGTGATAAATTAATTAATTACATAGTGTTAATATAAAATAATACATTATTTAGCGTTTATGTAAAACTAGAATGTTGAAATAGCGGATTAAAGGTCTTTAAATTCAAGAAAAATAAAATTTATGCAACATATATATTTGAGGGTCAAAGGAAATGCTGCGGACGAATTTAATAGATCATTAACAAATACTGATATAGTTACATCTCTTAAACAAAGAAGCGTATAACTATAACAATATTTGACAAACTATGCAATCCATAAGATTGTCAGAAATTAATATAATATAGTTTTACGTTAAGTGAAGTAGTGAGACGCGCTCAATTGTCGCAGTGCTGAATTGGTCTATATCTTTGTTAATAAACATTTTGTTTAACATAAATAACGTTAATATACAATGTAGAATGTTAAAATTGTATATGGTGTGATTTAAGGGTCTTTAAGTTCACGTAAAAAGAATTTATGTCACATATATCGAAGAGTTGACGTAAATACTGCCGACGACATTTAAACGAAATACTGCCGTCATCCGTGGTTAAACAAAGAGATCACTCACTATAACAGTATTCTACATATTATGCTATCATTCAGAGTTTTAAAATTAATATAACATAGTTTTTAGGTTAAGTTTAATTGTGAGACGCGCTCAGTTGTCACGCTTTCAGTTGTCGCAGGCGCTCCGATGTCGCGCGCTCAGTTGTCGCGGAACCTCTCCTCGTATACTAGCGGAGTTAACGAAAAATTATTATCCATTGAACCTCGAAGAGATTCAGTTGTTTATTGCGTATTATTCGTTATTTTAAGTAATTTGTTGCTTAAAATAAGAATTATCCGTAATGGTTTTTGATTATTATTAACTCAAGCTTTTAAGGTGAGTCCCTAGCATGTCGTGAAAACTTACGACGAAAGATAGCTAATTGACAGTCAAACATGGGGTGTTGATGTTTGAAAAGTTGTAATTTCTTCGCTAACTTTGAATACTTCGTGTGAGATCTTGTTCCTTGATCCTTTTTGATGCTAAGGAGGGACATTTCGAAATCGTATCAATCGATTAGTTTTAATTTTTTTGATGTTATTCGAGTTATCATCAATAGTTAGCAATCGTTGATTTACTTGCTGTAGCTCTTCAAGCCGTTCTGTCCTCTGAAACTCGTTTATTTCCCTCATAGATTCTAACTTAAGCACTATCTCCTTTCTCTCACAATTCGTCTTAGGTCTTTCTCCGTGGTTCCTCCATTCAAATCGTTTTTCCTTTATTGTCATCATTCCTGAAGAGTTCTCAATCAATTCGCTATTCCTTTATGAATGTTATCTGCAGACGTTTCTCTTAAATCGCTCTCCGTATTTATATAATTGTATACACTTGTAGTTACCCGGCCTCTCATTTAATTGACATAATTTTTCCGTTGCACTCTGTTGTTTCTTGTCTTTTCCACGTTGCGTCTTCTCTACTTCTATTATAACCCACGTTTTAATGCCATAAGGAGGAAAATTCGATATATATGTTTTTATGAACCGTTTCGTCATATCCAAGTAGGGATTTTGTTTATAAGCAATGTGTATATTGGTATATTTATTAAAGTAGAATATGAAATGGATTCAGTTCGCAAAGTCAGGCCAAGTGGAAGGTACGCTTATTCTTTTAAACTTTTCAAATGATACGAGTACTGGTACGGTTGTATATTTTTGTTGTTATTCTCGTATTAAAATCCATCGAATGTTATGTTAGATATTCAAAATTTTCTTAATTTAAAGGATAATAGCAAGCAAATTAATATAATTTTTCTTTGCCTCCGCGTATGATGTGGGAGAATGATGTTTGGGAGAAGACGAGATGAAAAACTCCAAAATGGGGAATTTTCCCTAAGCTGAGGAAAAGTGTAATTACTTGCATGTCAATTTCAGTCAGAATTTAAAGATTCTGAAAAGATGCAATTCGAAATTTACTCCTCTGCCATATTGTTTTTAGAATCAATGGAATAAAGCATTTTTATTTCATGGGCTTCTTCTAGTCGTAGATAGTACATATTTGCTTTGTGTTTATTTTTTGGTATCGAAGGAACTTAGGGAGTTTTCTGATACCCGGCACTCTGGTGTCTGAGGCACTTTGGAGGGGCGCGGGTGCTAGTGTTTCGTGATGTGATGGTGACGTGGGTGTATGAAAACAAGAGAGAGATGCATGTGTGTGGTCTAGGAACTGGAGTGTGGGACTTAAAACAAAGGCTGCTCCACATTTCCTTGTTATTCCTTGTGTAGGGAGTTGCGGCGCTCGAATTATGACTTGTCATCCTTATTTTACATGCGGTTGACATTTTTTTTTCTTTGCTCCACAACGCCAGGTTGTTTCTCACGCAAGAATATCGGTGTAAATGTTATTTAATCGATGAAACTGAGTATAGTACTTTTGACATTCGGTCTGTCGTAGTTTGAGGGGTGAGGAACAGAAACGCATGGCTTTATTGAATGCAGTTAGCATTATCCAAATGTTCTTCTCGGTGAATAGAGCATAGTAAAAGTAAATGAACTGCCAGCAACCGTTAATTGAATTTTTATATTCTTTTTTTATGGAGTAGTAATATAAATATTAACTTTATGAAAACCGGGAGAAAACACCGCAAGGCAACGCAGTAGTCCAGGAAATTTTATTAGACGTCAGAAAATCAAGTAGGAATGTAGTGTCTTTTCTTAGTTATACTGCACAATACATAATTCACTTCTTATATAAAAGGTCCTCATTTGGGAAGTTCTTACGAATCCAAAAGGATAACCAATAAATGGGGAAGAAATCATTCCCCTCTAATAATTCAATATGAAGTTGATTTCATTATTGCTTTCATTCTTGTCTCTTCTTGAGAATGTAAATTAACTCTGCTGGTTAGTTTTTCGGATTACGAATGTCTTTTCCGCTGCATTTTTAGACTCAGATAATGAATACTTGGGCGAGTGCAGGAGAAAAGCTTCACATTAAAATTGCTATTGAAAAATTAATTAAAAATCAAATGAATGAAATAAATAGGCACACAATCGATAGTGGCATATTTATTTACGCACTCAGAAACGCAAGTAATACAATAAATAAAGTAGTTTAAGATATAGAAGGGAAATTTTCCAAAATGATGTTATTGGTGTCGGCCTTCACTTGGTGGTATGCTATAACAGTTTAAATCAAATTAAATTGTCGGTTCCAATAATTTACTGTAAAGGAAATTTTCTTTCTACTAACGAAGGACGATACGATTTATCTCTTTTAGCAGAGACATCGCCGCATTTGACTAATGAAAAGCTTAGATAAAAATTGACAACTCTCACTCCTTTTCCAATTTTTATCACTCGATCAAACAAAACCTTATCTGGCCATATCGAATTTTTTTTGCTCGTAATAATTTTCCGTCTTAAAATACGTTTTCATGCGTCATCGAGCTGCCATTTTTTCTGATCAGGACTAAATTTTAGCTAACAGAATATCCGCTGACATTCATCATTTTTCGTTGAGAAGGAAAAGGAAAAGGGAGAAGAATTTTGGGGAAGGAATGGGGAAGGGAAGTTGGTATACCAAGCAATCGTACAGTATTGGTTTCTTCCCGAATTGCATTAGTCTGTGGCAAAGTCCCAGAGGCCAGCGTGTTTTTTTTTTCTCTTCCTCTCTTACCTCTCCCGCATTCCGACACATCACTTCTTTTCTTCGCGCCCAGTTCTTCTTTTAACTCATTCTCTCACTTTCCTTCCGCTTTCCAGGAAGACGTTTTTCTTTCGGAATCTCTCAGATATTCTTTTAGCTCGAACCCACCAATCTGTTCAATTTTAAGAAGCATTGCAATCAGCATGTTTGTAAGAGTTTGATCTTTGCTGCGATTGTACGAATATCGAATTTATTGCTTTATTACACGGCAATTATTTTAGAAGTCTTGCTTGGAATTTAATTTTTAGCAGATTGCGAAATATTGCAATATAGTCCTTTTAAACTAATACATTCATTTCGAAGGACTAAGGCTAAAATTATAAACTTCTTTTACACGAAGTGTTCTTTTTATTAAAAAACAGCTGTGAGTCTTAGATAGTCATTAAGTATTTTTAAATTCAGAAACGGTTCTAAAAAACGCAATTTCAGTAATTCAAGTAAGTAATCAAAAGAATTACTTAAAGACTTTAATTTTCTCTACGTATAATTTAGAGAACATCCTCTCGGGATGGTCAGTCGGGTGAGTTTTTGGGAAACCGGCATCATAGCCATAGATGGCTAACGAGTAAGCGGCCGAGGATTTTCTCCAAGTGAATTACTGACTCAATTGAAATTAATTTCCTCTTTAGCTTATAAAATAAGGCAGTTGAAGATATCGGTAGCAGTACAATATTGCCTTTTATTCGAACTGTCACCAGGTAATTCGAGTCCAACTAAAGCGGACTGTGTTTAATTTTAAGGCGGACTATGAGGTTTACACCTCTGTTAAGCTTTTGATAATTTAGCTCTTCCGTTCGATCTGAAATTTATTTTTCATTCCGTGAAGAAATGATCAATTGGTGCGCATTCACAGTTTACTTCTCTTTTAGTTTGCTGCTAATTGTATGTTGAGCGTTTCTTCTTTGCAACTTTACATTTAAATTAATATTATTTTCCATCTTTGCGCCGAAGTCAGTAATTTAGAATAATCTTTTAAGCGTTTCCTTTTTTGTTGCATAACTTGTGAAGAATTTTCTGCCCATGTTCCATCAATTGATAATGCTTTATCCATTTCCGTATAAAGGTCACTTCTATAAATGCCTCATTTTTCACATTGGAACAAATTTTGGCATTTTATCGGCGACACTCCGAAGCTCTTTATCCGTATATGTTTATCATTTCCGAAGAAATAGGGGTCTGCTATTCTGGTTTCTTTTGGAAGATCAAAGAGACATTTCAACGCTGAAAGAAGGGGGCTATTGTTTTCTTTTTTTTCAGCTTCCGACCGGAAGAATTTTAATTCGAAACATTCTATTAGATAAATTTTCCCAAATAATTTCGCGCCTGTATCTCTTTTATTTTTTATTGGTCGAAAGCAAGTTACAGACCCTTTACATTCTACTGAATGAAATATTCACTGATTGCAATCATCATATTTGTCTTTCCTGCATTTCATACAGTACATGTCATTTTAAAGTGATACTGTCACCTCTAATTTAGCGAGCAGAAATGGGTAGAAATCGTTTTGTTTAGGATATTTGCAATTTCCGTTCGCGCGTTAAGGCGCGATCTTCCCTTAAAACATTCGTAAGCAGCATTAGTAATTTTCCTTCGAAATGCAGTGGTTATTGGGGTTACTCGTCAGCCAATTTATTACTGTATATACCCTATATATATATATATTATAGTTGAAAAATTGAAAGAGTATAGTTAATTCGTAGTAGAGTGAAAATGAAGTATACATGTGTATTTGAATGATATTTAGAAATGTAGGTTAAATGTTTTCTGACGAAAACTTTATTTGACAAGGCTACTACCAGATAGAAAACTTCAACGTACTCTTGTGATAACTTTACAAATGTTACACGAATCAATAAAACAGGAAAAAAATAATTTGTGAGAAGAATATTTGCAACTTAACGCTGAAGTAAAATATTTAGTTGTTACTTAAAATTATTAGAGCTAATAGGTTCGCAAAAATGTATTGGTGCCTACGCAGACTGGTACATTTGATCACGATACTAGAATATAAATCTAATAATAATTAAATACTCTTAAAATTTAATAATAAGAAACAATGTTTTATGACAAAATACAATCAAGCAATAATGATGAACGTAAAACGGCTAAGTTAGTCAAACTCATTAAGAAACATTTTGATTGTTAGTGATCCATTCACGATACATTTGATGCAGGATGTTCACATGCTTAAGTGCACTCTTAAACCTTAATCTTCACCCAGTTAAACCGATGTCAGGAAATCCTAAATCAGATGTAAGGCGATATTCGGTTAAGAATACTTCGCAAAAGGGAGAGATTTTGATTGACAACCTGGACTCATATCGCTGAAATTATCTCTTCAAAGACAATGTTAGCGATAAAACGTTTATTTTCCGCTCGTTTGCTAGCATTAGCTCCATGGAGGCACTTGTTTATTTAACGAGCGTAATAATGGAAAATGGCGCGAGGTTTTCACTCATCAAACTCTCGTCATACTCGAATCTCATGGACTACTAGTATCCCATAACATAGCGCCGAATAGAAAATATTTTAAATCTCTTCTCCTTATAAACCTCTGGAAGTAAAGAGGGAGGGAGACTCTAAATAACCCGTCGCTCTCCTCCTTAGTAAATAAGCATCTGCCTCGCGTAACCAACCATTCCTACCGCCATAGACAATGCCAGCATCACAAGACGCCACAAAACGCTTAACCAGTATATCCTCTCGACTTTTTGCTTTTTCATTCCACGCTCTTTCCTCCGAAACTCTATTTCTCAGCCAATAACACAAAGTGCTTCCATCAACCACGGGAATTTTTCGATTTGAGATCTCAAATTTATGGAGTTTTCCTCCAACGGTTTGTATACACTATGTTTGAAAATACTGAAAGAATTGGGACAGGCTTTTGAAAACATGCGCTTTTTATAATGCTTGGATCATATTCTCGTTATCTTGTGGGAAGGACTGTAAACGTCCCGAATAGAAGGTTGTGTATATGAGGTGAGCGACTCGAACGTCACATATAAAGCTTTTATATCCTATAAACTGCACGCCAACTTAGAAACTAATGATGTGATTTCAGAAAGAATGGTGAGATCATTTCTCAGGAGAAGTACGATACAAACAGTGCCACCAATATGGCTTCTTACTCGGAAGATACGGTGGAATTTTTCGCTTACTAGCAGAAATAATATAATATAGGGGGAAATTTACCGAATTATGATGAAAAATTAACTGCTATACATAATTATGCCATACTTGAAGATACTCTATCCAAAGCTGAGTACGTACACATAGATTTTCATTTACCTTTTCTGAAAATGCAGTATAGGCTAATGTGCTGCTATTTCCATTTACGTATTTCATTATATATCTTGCTCCACGGGGGCAAATAGGGCCTTCGCTGAGGTAATTTCACATATTTACCGCTGGTAACACTTTATACTCATCTCTTTTTGAGAAACGTTTTTATTTCACAAAAAGTCAAACGCTATATCCATTTGCCAATCCGGGTGCCCTAGGAAACAAATATTATACCAGGCAATATTTTTAAAACTCTTTCGACGACTCGAATTACTTCAGTCACTTGCAAAAGCACAGGAATCAACAATCCAATTTGAAGGGAAATTACAGTGTTCAATAGTTGTTTGTACCAGCATTGGCGGTTTATAAATTGCTGCTCATCTATTCATTGGATCCTATATGCTGTGAATATGAAATAATTCAACAAACGATGTGCGTGGGGTAGTATCATTGTAGCGTGGAAAAGTCCACGTTTATTCCCACTTTAAATATTTGGAGGCGATTTGAGTCTGTCTTCAAGAGTGAAATAAATTAAAGCTACTAATACGGATTTATTACAGGTATTGAATGCTCGAATCTTACACTCGTAAGTTGTCTAAAAGGATCGGTTCCCTTCTCTCTGTCCAAAAAGAAAAAAGTTTCTTTTAGCGGAATCCATTCAGCCTAGCGAAGTGATTTTGTCACATTCAGTATCACGCAGACTCAAAATCCCGACGTTCTGTTTCGAAGAAGTAAAAACCACTTGACTCACGATGCGTGGGAGTGAAAAAAAATATATTTCCGGGAACATTGTGCTACAGTAGTTGTGACGTCATTATTCCGAAGGTCCGTGGCGCCGTCTGTTGCGAACGGAGACGCCGGTGGTGCCACACCCGCTGGCCCCGGGGCCAACACTTTGGACCTTCGGGGCATCACGGCCGAGGGGCTCTCGCTGTCTCTTGCTAATGGAACACCACTCTCCCTCTTTCTCTTTAGTATATACCCACCACCAGTCTAACACCCACTCCCCCGTCTTCTGACGGTCTCACCCCGTCATTTGTTCTTTTCTCCTGTTTATCTTTCCGCCGCGAGATGGAAGGGGAGGCAGACGGTATCAACACACGTACCTCCTCCGGTGCAACTTTTTCCGCTCGTGGGATTCGGGCTTCGATTCTTGGATATCCATTCTTTCGTTTACTGTGAGGCCTAGCTGTGCATAAGAGTGGTATCTATGGATGTAGTTTGCAAACTATTTCCCTAAGCATCGATAAATGTAAGAAAAATATTCTTGATTTGGTATTTAAGAAAGATTTCTCTGGATATTCTGAGTACGCGCCGCACTTCTTAGTGGCTTGGCTCTAATCGGGAAAATAATTTGGCTGAAACATCTTTTCCTCCCTGTATGAAGGCTTCAATTGCTGTGTTTTTAGATAGTGGGAATAAAAACTATTATTACTATAGATAGGATATTCTAAATATTCATCAGTACCATACTAAATATGGATACATTCGTAGTAGTGTATTGTTAAATGCACTTCGACATCTAAGGTCATTTCGCACAGAAGCCCCCACGGGGAATCGAACCTGGAACCGCTTTCACCAAAGTCGAACGTGTTGTCTTGTTTGCTACATTATAGCCCGGATTAATTCGTTTCTTATTAAGAAATTATCTTGCTACATTATGAATTAATTACGATTCAAAATCTCTATATAATTTTTAAATATTTTACGAAAATAAAGTAAAAATTATATTAATATAAGATGGGGATTTTCAGTTCGAAGCAAATGAAAGTCTAATTAAAGAATGATTTTCATGAAGCTTCACCAACGATATTCATTAATTCAGAAACAAAATTTCGTCTTTATTTTCCACAATATTAGGAATCTTTTCTTAGAGGCAGTTTGGACGATAATCTAGAATACATAGTTCAGAATACGAAATAAATCTTTATTCTAGAGAAAAGAAAAACTTATCCATCCTTCTGACTATTGCATTATTTATTCCTTCTTTAGTGGTTATTAATACATCTTGTGGCACCAAGAGGTTCACCTTATTGTCTTATTCATATATTATGGGCTCATCAAAACTATGAAGTTTCATAAAATAAAAACCAATCAAACACGGAGCTATGATGAATGAATCAGCGGCCCGAAAATTCAAATACTGGCTCGTATAACTCTTCCTGAAATGTCTGATAACTCAGAAAAACTTTTCTCGATAGATGATTTGGTCGTTTGCAATTGAACGTGGACTGATAGTATACTTTAGTATATACCTTTAGAGTTTTGGCATGGTAATATATCGAATTATTTAGCTGGCGATACTGCCAACTATTTTAAAACTTTAGAATAACAATCAGCGCTAAGCTACACCACCTAAATGGAAAATTATACGGGCGGAGTCTTCCCATTCATTCTTATCTGGTATCGGTCCATTGCTACCTAGGAATTCTAAAATGCGTGGGTTAACCGGAAAAAGAATTCATTTTGTATAATTAAATATCGGTTTAAGTTAGTCGCCAACTACTTCAAACAAAAGGATTTTTTTAGCTCTTGGAATTATTCGTTTGGAATGGAGGGAAATATTTGTGGATGGCCTATTCCTATTTCTGAGCTCGCGCTGCGGGCAGAGAGCGAGGATTCCTCCGAATAGATCCGCTTTTATTGGGAAACGCTTCGTTGATGCAAACTGTTTTTGCTAATAAAAGCTCTTTTCGAAACAATTAAAGTATAAGTTATCGCTCCGAATGTTTTCCCGTGTGGATCGCGCGCAGCAGAATCAATCGACTGAGGTTGAAATTTCGAAAGTATTCGTCCTTGGTGCCCAGAAGAACTGTGCGTAACTAGTGGATTCCAAATCGCGATTCCAATTATAAAATTCGCGTTTATTACACTTTTTCAAACAAAAGGTGTCACGCGTTTGATTCTTTTTTAGTCCCAATGCATCACGCAAGTAGAGATTCTGTAAATTTGGTGGTTTAACATGAAAAAAAAGTTATATGGGGGATTATGAGATTGAGGAAAGAGTACCTAAAAATTAAAAGGGCTGTAACGAATTCGAAAGAGAGAGATGAGTATGAAAGAGTACAAAAGAAGAGGTACATTTTGGCATTAACTGTGATTATGGAGGGAAAGGGGTAAGAAGGTGGAAGGATAATTAGAGAGGTATTTAGCGAAAAATAATAGGAAGGATCGGGTAAGAAAATATTTGTTTGTTAGATTGGAGAAACTACCTAAAGTCAGGTCAATATGTATGTTCAATTCTGAAATCCATGTATCTGTATTCCAGACCTTTTCAAAGGGATCAAACTTGTTTAGTAGATTATGGAAGAAACCATGGAAGAGGGAAGGGAGATATGAACTTATTGAGTTAATAGTTAATTTTCAGAATATCTTTCCTTTACCCGTCAATAATTCTAAGCAAAGGGTATTCCATACTGTATCTTGCGTGAGTAATTTAATGTTATATGTTTATCTCAGTCTTGTTGGATAGTTTAAAATTACAGCATCCCTTGCGAAATATCATGCATTCAACGCCCCCCCCCTCCCTTGCCACACGCCGAAAGGCGGCTTGCAGCGTACATATGTGGGTGTAGACGATGCAGTATTATCATCATACATAAATTATAATCATGCATCTGGAATACCATCTACATCTACTTATGAAGTAGCACCTTGAACCGCCTTTCGGCATGTGGCAGAGGATGCATGAACAATGATTCTACTTATGGTCGCAAAAATGAATCAATTCCGTCTCTGAAATTATCAGGTAAATTTAGCCTTTGTTTAAATTATTTATCTTCTAGATATTCTCATTCTGGGTACTAAAGCATTTAAGTAACGCTCACTGATTCGTAGTAGCCATTCCTTCCTAAGCGTGTTGCCTTTCGCTGCACCTTTCTTCTAATTCGCGAATAAAACACTTGTAGGATCATATACTACATGCATACTCAAGATGAGGTATAAATAACGCAAAATAACGTTCGATCCTACCGACCATTCTCTTGGCAAAGACTTGTTTCTTGAGTGCTCGTCCCCATTTATTTCGAATGTGGGTACCCTATGTTATTTTTAAGGGTTACTCATAAACCTCATGGAACATAACGTAGGATATACTTTATCAACGAAAAAGAATGTATGCGGTATGAGGAAACCCAAGAAGTATCATAAATGTATACGTTAGGGGCGGATTTACAATTAGACCGATATACAATCTATTCTTTTACAAACATCAGATGCCTTTTTGCTTCAGAATTCAAAAATTTTCAGTTTGTAATAACAATATATTTAAATAGTTTTTATTAATTTATTCAATACTGTGTTTTTCTACGTAGAGCATTAATATCGCGATTTAAATTTCAATAGTTTTCATTTCTATAAAATTTATTAGGAAACGAGTATTTGTTTTTCATTTTAACCTTGATATATTTTTAGGGGGCCGCGACTATTAGCCTGAATACAATCTTAGTCTGTATTAACAAAGTTAAAAATTGCTGATAATATTTTTACAAATCAGTAAATTATCCCATTTTAAAGGAATAACAAGTGTGAAAAATAGCGACACGACTGGTCCCAGTCGTGTCGCTATTTTTCACACTTGTCCCACTTATCCCATTTTACATTCTATATATATGTTCCATTGTTTGTACGTATGATAATAACATAATATTTGATCATCTATAGTTTACAGTCAGCGTTGGCTCTCAGGCTCACATACTCCGACGCCCCAATACGAAGCTGTCCTTGTCAATAGTTAAGAATAACTCCGAGCGCCCATGAATTGAGGCCATCAATACACATATTAAAAAAAAAAGAAAAAATGGCAAAAGATATTAAATTTTGTCCACTACAAATCGTGAAGAACACACAAGATCTCTTACCGGTAAGACGCAGAACCTAAGTAGTCACGTTCTTTTTAGTTTTGGGTTTAGTAAAATTCAACTGTTTGTCCCTTGTTTTCTCTATTTTTTCATATTATACCACCTTCCCTTAGGTTTACTTGCAAGGTATAAGGTGACTAGGTGGTCCAGAAATTAGATTATTCCCATTGATTTTTTTGTGGAATTTGGACGAATTTATTTCCACTTCTACCTTTTCCATCATTATTCCTCATATCAAAGAAGAACGCAGAGATTTGCAAAGATAATTAATTGTTGGTATGATTCTTGGTTAAAAAGAGATGGTTGTCAAAGACAAAATGAAGAAAGGGATGACGAGTCTAGAATTAAAGGACAAGGCCACTAAAATACTGAGGGGAGGACTCACGTCAGTATTTATTTATTTGTGATTACGCTACAATCTGTCCAGGTGGCAACGCTAGTGAGGAGTATAAACTATAAATTAATATTGATATTAATTGCCTGGCATTCGCCCATAGACGGGAGGGAAACCACTCCAAAAGCCTCCCGTATGCAATACATAGTATGCATGTCATTGTAATCTTTACGAGAATCTGACTCACTCAAAATTTCAGTCGATCCATATTATCCGCGCAATTCCTTTCTTTCTCTGATCTCCTTTGGTTTGGCGCCGTCTCCCTTTCGCCTCGCAACCAAACATCAGGGGTCCTCCTCAGCTTGGAAACTTCCAATGTCGGCAACTGCTATGTGGAGGAGGAGGTTACAGAAGCAACGGAAGGCCCAGCCACGCAGGGGGCCTCGGTTTCGGAATTCGAGGCGTAACAACAGCGGAGAGGCTGGCAGCTAACGGAGAAAGATTATTGGCAGGCTATCATTTACACCACGGGTCCCATTAGAAGGAGAGAAAGGGATAGAAGGATATGGATTGGGGCGAGACAAAGTCGCCCTCTGGCTACGCAGGAGATAATGTGTTGAGTGAGAGGAAGGGAGAGCACGTCTTCTTATGTAACGAGTGTTAAATCGACAGAATAAAAATATTTTTGGCTAGTTCGTTTGAGCTAGGGTTTTCAGTTGGCTGTCAACTAGATTCCAGGATTTCCTGTTTGGTTTCGATGCCCTAGAGTTGCGACGGGATAATTTTCTTTCTTATCCATGTATCGAATATTCATCATTGTCGACAACAAAAGGTTGTTTACAACTTCAAAAATTTCGTGTATTTTATCACAATTCCCGCAATTTCAAATTGAAAGCTATAATCCACTACCAAGATGAGAAAATTTATTTAATTTCCTTTCTTCTGCTGCTTTTCTCGACTTCGTAGAACTATTCTTTCTAATTTAATTAAAATAAGGAAAGAATACGAACGATAAAAATGAAATTTTCATGTACTCTTTATAAGAATCCTCAAGAGCGATCTTGGTAAGAACCCAGCAAAATTAGGGAATTAAATCCGACTGTATTTACTTCCTGATTTTAGAAGGCACGGGTACCCAGTGATTTGCTCCGCGGTGATTTGGTCCCACGAAGATATCGTCCGCGGCGATTGGGTGCTACGATCACTTAGTAACTACGCGTGACAAATTGTTTGTTGGGCAAGGCTGAGATTTTCCATAAATAACTGTTATTGTTAGAGCTGAATAGAATGCAGAAATTTTAGCATTATTTAACCGTTTGTTAAACAAAAATTTAAAGCATGTTTTACTGGAATCGTGCAATTAGGGAGGAAAACAGTTGACTGGACGTAAAGATATGACAAAAGTATTGCTCATGTTTAATTTCAAGTCTTTTTTACGCAGGGAATGCGCATCCCGAGGTAAATTTGTGTTGTTTCAGAGATAAATATTGATGACGAGGAATCGAAGTAGGTGATCAATGTAAATGGTAAGGTAGAAAGGGAGACTGCAATAACCATAGAAATTTACATTAACAAATTTATGATGCTAAAATATGTGGATTTCTCACTAAAAGGTATAATTTTCTTGTTCATATCGAAATCATTGGGAGAAGAGATGGAGGGTAGGCAGTTTCAGGATGCTGAAGTTTGCCATGAATATCGTAGCAGTTACTTACTTTAACATTACTCAAATGGACAAATGGAAATAGTAATTAATAAGAGGAGTGGGTGGGGGAGGGAGGGGTATGTTACATATGTATACGGATAGACAGAGTAATGGGTATCAAACCACTCGTACCGTTGTACAAATGACGAATAAATAATGCATAACGTCATAAATGTCTCTATGAGGACTTGAGCGTACTTCTCACAGTATTTTTCTAGTTACCTGTACCACCCAAAACGACGACAATATTTACTGAGTTAATTCATGCTCCTTAGATTGTCCTGGCTATCTCTCATTTATCCTTATATTGTGCTGGCTATCAAATTCTGCCGTTTAATTCTATGATATTTAATTATATAATTCGTTATCGCGCGGCATCTCAATGATCAATTTACCATTCGATACCCATCGGCGTCTATCTTTGGATATATCTAGAGACAGTTCTCGCTTTTTAAATACGAATGAAACAGCGAGGTACGAAAGACGCTAGAGTTTGGCTGTTCAGATAGGCCTTACCAAGTGTACACATGGAAGGTAAACAAATGATTTCGGTAAGCTGTTCATATTCTCTGAAAATTCCATAATATCCCGTCTTCGAATTCCTTCACGGATTTATTATACGAATGTTCTAAATCATTACAATGCTTACAATTTCTATGTCATTTCCTTTCAAATAATAACAGAATTATCACAGATTTTTTTTTTTGCTTTTTTCACTTTAATACCATAAAAATGTATTTATGCAATTATCATTCAATGTTTGACAGATATCGGGAAAATGGTATTGACCAAGTACAACCTATTGATCTAGTACAAACACAAACATATAAACAGAATTTCCACTTTTATAATAGAAATTGCACGAAAGAAGGCAGTTTTTGGTGAACTAAATTACGGTATATACCGTAAATAAGTTCTTCTTTTATCCATACTTCCTACTGTACAGCACTTGAATTGAAGTATCTTTTGGAGTTTTCAGGCTTTTCGGGATGTATTTAGGGCTTGCAGACCTTATATTCATTGCAAACGTACATTTTAATGGTGAGAGGATCACTTTTGAGGTTTTTCGAACATGAAAGGGCTCCCGAATACCCGAATGAGTTATGCGTGCGTCTTTAATGAAAGCGGTCCTGGGCTCAATTTCCGATGGGAGCTCATATGAGCGAAATTTTCTTAGCTGGCGAAGGCCTACCGTAGTACAACTACTATCGTACTTCAAACTTCCTCCCTTTCTCCTTAGTCCATGCCTAAGCTAACCATTACACATATATACTTCGTGCTAATTTCTCAAAGAAACTCCGCGTTTTTAAAGGAGAGATATAATGAAATAGAACCAATACCCCAAAAAATATCTGGACCATACACTCATGCATATAACGGCGTTTTTCGTGCTTTTGAAATTTATTCGTATTACCAAAATGAAAATTAAAGGTATTGTAATAAAATTCGATCGATCTGCATAAAGCGACGGAGCATTAGAGTTTTCCTTAACGACTTAATTCTTTCCGATGAAATTCTGTGGTACCAACAAGATATATGTGGTAATAAATGCTTTTGAACTGTGGGGAGTTTGCGGTAACCCATTTAATGAAAATTAGCGCGACACTCATAACGTTGGCGACCCTTGAAAAACAATTGTGGGCTCTCCTATTAGAATTATCCCCGTTATATGGGAGACTAAAGATAACTGCGAAAAAGATAACCTTGGCATTGCCGGAAGCAGGATGTCGAAGGAAGAATTTCCAAGAAAACACGATAGAGGACGCTGTTCCAGACAGCGAAACGTGAGTGTCCCACTAAAAGGCTGGGAATTAACGTGTATTTACAGTGCGCCATTCAGTTGAGGTACTTCGTTTTCTTTGCTGCAATTTCAGTTCGCAACTGAAAACAGAATCTATCAGGCCGAAGATTGATTTTTAAAGAATTTATTTGACTTACCAGGGTAGCACTTACTTTCCGTTTTTCCTCACACAAGTTAGGTAATATTCCGATTAAACTTTCATTTACGAAGCTAATTACTCGTGTGACTTCTAGAACCTAAGATAAATTTCATTTCTTTTGGTAGGTTACTGTCGGGGATGATATTTTGCTCCTTGGCGTGAGACTTCTCGCAAGCTGGGGGAAGGAGCGGTGTTGCTCTTTCGTTGAATCTGAGGTTTCTCTCATATACCAGCTACATAACTTCCGTCGCTTTCTGCTTCAAGGTAAGGAATATATTTCATTCGTGTAATTTTTAATAAAGTAATAATAACTTACTATACCGTTTATATTGATATGGATTAAGCTGAAATCATCACAATGGATTTCCAAATGAATACTTGATTATAGATAATTCCGATTTTATATCATTGCCCTTAATTTTATCATATGTTGAAATTCAAAAGTAAAAAGTTCCTTACCATGATTCCCATCACAGAAAACAGTGCTTTTCAACCGGTATACCGCGACAGATTAGTGTGCCTCACTAGGCTCTTGGTGTGCCACCTTTGGTGACATTTAATCTAATTTCATGTCACAAAAGCGCTGTATTTCATTACATATTTTCCTCTATACCTAGTTCGTTATCATAATAATGAATACTTTACCAATTTACTCGGAAGTGTTATCTTCTTCCTAATTTAGAATTTAGATTGGGCTAACGCGTGGCTTAGTGTGGCACTAAGTTTGAGTTGAAAAAATGATGTGCCGTAAAAGAAAAAGATTGTGAAGCACCAACTTACGTTACCCGTTGCTCCTTCCTAACTCCAACTCGAAAGAGGGAAGACAAGGCTCTCACAGGGCACCCGAAGCCGCTTCTATCAAAGTTGAAAAATTTACCAATTCAATTTCACTATGCTGTAGCCATATTAATATTTGAACAGTATTTAATACAAATCATTGTATGCTTAATTATTTCTTTCCCTTAGATAAATAATTGCTGTTTATTGAACCCGCTCTATCAAATCAGTTTCCCAACAAGATTTTATTATAGCTATACAAGAACACACTCTACAAAAAGGAAGTTTTGAGTTAAATAAACGTTTAAGAAGTTATTTCTGAATCTTTTTCTCCTCTAAATGATAAAATACTGATAACATTTTTACTGGCTCATAAATCTTAACATTCTGCGTGTTTTAAATTGCCTCAACAGTAGGTACGATTTCTTGTGACATAAAATTATATTATTTTGAAAATGATTTAGTCAATTAGTTATGATACAATTCGATGGATAAAAGCTACCATTTTGATGGAGATAGAAGAACGACATTCGTTTGAGTAGATTCACTGTTTTCTCTAGCTCGAGATTGTCGCAGATTGCACAGCCCAAAGTTGAGTGGTGCGATTGAACTTGTCCGTAATGACATTAAGGGTTTCGGTGAGGTTTTCTGATTTTCTGCGCGATATCCGAAGGTCCGTTTTCATTGCCACCACATTTCATTTCGACCCAATGTTTTCGTTCCATTTCTCCCGCTTTGCCTTTGGGTGTTCCCTGTCACCCGTCTCATCGGTTCGACAAACAAAGGGAGCAGTCCCAAAGGGTTTCCTCCGAGTTGCGAGGCAACGGGATCCTGCGTTGCAAATCCCTATGGGCACACGGCGACGAAGTAGGAATACAAATTGTTTCCATGGCCTGGAGGGAGTAGAGGGCCAAGGGATAGGGCTCATACTCTCTGCATTTCTTCTGGTGGAGAGAGAGAGAGAGAGAAACTTGTTACGGGAGCTTCTATTAGTCCCCTGTAATTAAGTAGAAAAATTAGATCGTATTTGTGGTAGTTTGCTACCGCACACCAATTCAACTTGTAAATACTCAGGTTAAATTGGATTCCCGAGTTTTATTCTAATTTGCGTTATATCCGCTTTCCTCTATGTTAATTGACGCGTTCTTATCACTAGGATTGGTTTACGTGAAACTGTTTGCACGACCGATAGATCACAGATCCGTTTTGAGGAATAGGTTAGACGCATAATTTATTTTTACCATAATGAAACGTAATATACTTTATAATAACCAACGTGAAATCCTACGTAATAACCAACGCAGTATACTATATAATACATTATAATATTATATAATTATGATACATGTATATTATATATAGTATATTACGTAAGTTTCGGGGTTCATTCAAAATTGGTCGCTGAAAATTTCAGATGTTAATGGAAAACTTCGATGTTACCCTTTGAATAGTGATTATCTTTCTTTTATAAGTTTAATATTGAAATTTTTAACGAAATTGTTAGTAGAGTTATTGGTGTGGAAATGATCGTTTCATTCTTGATCATACTGTATGTAAGATTATGATTGCGATATCCTTTAAGATGAGTTTTGTAACCACATTTTATGCTGAAAATTTCCGCGTCATTGTGAACTCTTCTAGTAGATTTGATCTCTTTTCCAATTCCACCTATTCTTGCTCATAAGTCGTTAAAAATAAAATCTTTTTCTCTGCAGCCTTATGTTTAAAAATTAAAATGTAGTTTTAATTTGAAATACAACTTAATCACTTTCTATTTCATCACTATCTTCGTCTCATGAGGGAACGGTGATTACTTTAACTGAGATCGAAAAATAAGCCTTTTTCGTAATTCCTTGTCATTTCTGCTTTGATATATTATCGATAAAGAGATTTTCTGACGATATAAATTTTATGAACATGCAAATAATTTAAATAATTTTTTGTCTCTACTGAACTCCAAGCCTTATCCACAGCTTTTAGTATTTCAATTTTTTTCTTCTTCTTTTTTAGTTTTAGGGAATACTGATACATCGAGCGCTTATAGATGGCTAATTCTATTTATTTCAGTCACCTTAAAATTAATGTAGCATATTTTTTACTCCCCAATATAATGTCCTCGTATCAAACATTGTAGTCTTTTCATAATAAAGGAAGGCCCTTTTGTGGAAAAGAATACGTCAGATGAAAGCCATATGAAGGTCACTGAGTTCATTAATTCATTAGTGGTAGTAGTTGTGGTATTGTTAAAAGTGCTTCGACAGCTTAGGTCATTTCGCACGTAGGCCCCCACCGGGAATCGAACCCGAGACCGTTTTCGCCGAAGTCGAACGCGTTGTCCACTTGGCTAACCGGGAACCCAATACTTCATTAATCTGTGTGACTTATATGTCATCCGATTTGTACATCTCTTTAAATTATTCCATATCAAAACGGTTTCAACACATTTCATCCTTTCAAATTTTTGTGAAACTTATTTATGAGGGTATCTCTTTCATATTATCTATTGAGGATTTCCCTCGGCGTTCCCAGCCTTGCGAATGACATTCGCATCTTATCGAGTACAACCACTGCTTTTATTGACCCAATTACCGCGTGTCATTCTTGGAATAGCTTTATCAATTCAAAATAAAAAATGTTCGTCTGTTTCACGAAAGGATTTTAACGAAATTTTACGGATGTTTCACAAAAAGATCGCAATCAAATTCCAATCGCAATCAATAAATTCAATTATTTTGATTCAAAAATAATTAAAAGAGGATAATTAATGATTATTTTAATGACTACATTATGCGCTGGGCCATATTATATCATGCATGTGTGCAAGATTTATTCTGACCCCATCCGTAATGCGTTTCACGTATATTAAACCTGAAACCGCCTATTAGCGATTGAATGACGAGAATGAACGCCTGCACATAGTTCAGTTAGCATTGTAATGATGCTTGATTTCACATTTCATGATTATAATGATTATATTCCCCCGGAAAATTGCCTTATTTCTGAACGACCGGCTTCCTATATCTTTTACCCACGTCTGCCTGCCGGCAATGAATACATCTTCGATTAGTTAACAACGTAAACATTGCCTCAATTCCACTTAAATCAACGCGCTTGTGCCTTAGTATACACTTAAGATATGGTTCTCCATCGATAGAATGTTCGTCATGTCTACAGTTTTATACCTCGATTTCGATTGGAAGCATTTCATGGTGACAATTTGTTTGAAAACAGTAAATTTCAAATCTTGCTTCAAAGAAGATTATTTAAACATTCTCCAAAAATGCTGCTTTCAAGCTTTTAAAATTGGGTATTTCTTGATTAAAGGAGAAAGAGTTTTGCGGAGGTCAGCGAATGATAATGTCTGTCTAAGTATATAATGGATGATTATCTAAGCATATAATGGATGTATGCAGACCCGCGCCCAGCCTATCTGCCGTCCGGGTGCGAATTTTCCGCCCCTTAAAATTAAATTCCAAAACCATACATTTCCTTTTTTGCAGATAACAATTATAATGAACACTTTGGAAAACCTGTGTTTTATGGCTTCCTTCCCCAGCTTATATTGATTACAAAACATCAGTGACGGTTAATAATTCCGTATACTGACATAGTAAATAGTCAGCATACGGAATAGTACATTGTTAAAAGTTCCAATTACTTCCGAGTAACATTATCATCGCAATGCGCATAACTTCAAATGATACGATTTTTATGAAATCTATTTTTCGTAACTAAATATGAAAGTTTTTAATAAAAACTGTATCGTAACAGAAATAACTTCGAATGAATAACAAGTGTGATAAGTAGCGACATCACAATCTTTCCTAGATAAGTCGTGTGTATCGCACAGAAAAATAACAAATAATGTTGTTACAATAATAGTAATGTTTGGCTACACTTCTGGTGCCGCCGCCCGGATGCGATGCACCCATAGCAAGGCGCGGCACTAGATGTATGTGTATGTTAATGTAAGTGGTTAAGCGACTGAATGTCTTGCCGTAGTAATGTTTATTTTACTCCATTCTCCGTCATGGGGAACCACGAATCTTCCTGCGTAGCACGCTCTGAAGTGAGATATGAATATTTGCCTGGGTACATAATGTGCACCGTAATTTAAACCGCATCTTTCGAAAAATTGCCAAATCTTCATGGCATTTATCTTACAAATAAACAATAATACCTATTATGTAATGATCGTTATTCTCCAGTAGGAAATTTGTTGCCGTAAATTCTTCTTAAGAACTAACCTTATAGAAAAGTTTGAGTTGTTAAAATCCGCTGCAAGAGCGCTAACTTAAAACTTGTAATTTCTGATCATATCTACAATGAGGATTAATAATACTGTTTTACATATCATTGTTCACATTTATATTGCATTCATTATGGATATTTATTTATATATTAACGTGGTTCCAAATATAATTTCACTATTTTACAAAAAACTTTATTTCTGTAGATTCTGTGCTTGTTAGAAACAGAATTATTATAAAAGTCCTTCAACAGTTGTAACCATTACCCACATATGGCCCTCCTTCGAGAGTCAAACCCGGGACCTCCTTCCCCGCGAACGCGCTACCCCTTGGCTATCCGGGATCTTATCTATACTTGTTGTAATTTTTTTCTGCAATAATTCTGTAAATTCGGGAAAGGTAAACAGAATTCTTTCAAACAACATCTTTGTATACGCATGATTTATTAATTCCATTGTAAAGTCTCACATTTACGCGAACTAACATTGATTTTTTTACAGCCACTTAGATTCAGTTTTTTGGCGCTAAATGTTGTTCCTCCAGACTATCCAAGAACCAGAGACATTAATTAAACGATAAACATCGAAGTCACTTAATCTACACGAGGATCGCACAAACAGCCGCGTAAGAGCGCGTCTTCTTTAATCACAACCGGGAATTAAATTCTACTGTTTCACTGAAAGACGACGTTAAACTGTTTTTCATAGAATCTCTCGGTAACTGAATCGATTCACTCAATTTCTCTTCCTGTCTGAGGTCTTCACCTCTTGCGCTGCACCATCTTCCACAGTGGCGCCTTCCGAACCCACGGCCACGTGATAACGGCAATCCTCGCAACTAGGCAAGCAGCACATGATGTCGGCATTCAGGGGACGGGGCAGGGATGGATGTAAAGGGTGAGGGTGGAGATGACCAGCAGATGCATGATGGTGATGCGTCAATATGGGAGGAAGGAACACAGAATCACCACCTCCTCCTCCTCCCATGAAAAGAGGAGCCATGAACCCTGGGCCTGGGAATGCTAAGGAGGCCGTCGTTGGGGTTGGGGCGGAGGTAGACGTGGGAGGGAAAAGGAGGTGATGAGGGTGGAGGGGGTGGTCTTCTTGAGGAGGAATCGGTGGAGGGGGAGGTGGTGGAGGAGGCGGGGGAGGGAAGTTAAGATATGGGTGAGGGAAAGGGGCGGGACGTAAAAAGGATACCGCAAATGGTAAGGATTGGTGTGCAGCAGGCGGAGGCAGGATGAGTCCTTGGCGAGGTGGTGGCGAGGAGGCTGAAGAGGCAGAAGATGTAGAGGAGGTTGAAGAGGAGGAAGACGCAGAGACAGGGGTGAAGGCCGATTTTGTGGATCCTTGCTGGTGGTAGGATTGGAAGTACGGGTGGGTGGTGTTGGGGGAGGGAATCTCCTTCCTTATAGCGGCGCCTAAGGACCCGGTTCCGCTTCCTCCGCCGGCCGTCGCGTATTGATAAGAAGCTAAGTAGTGATGTAAGGCGTTCCCTTGGCAGCATTCTTTGGTTGTGGACGGAACTCTGACGTTCAGGAATTTACCTAATTAAAGATAGTTAAAAAAAGAATCAAATTAATCTTCTCTGGCGATATGAATCATTGACTCAAGGTTAGATGGAAGAAGAGACTTTTCAGTCTCAATCTCGCCTTTAATAAAGACCTTATTATTATTATTATATTTGGTGGAATTCTATTCTAAATGAAATAATAAATATAAATTATACTTTTCCACAAATATATATTTATATTTGTGGAAAAGAAAAAGGAATCCATAAATATAAAAATGCAGTTATGAGGAAATCGTCTTAATTGAGATTATGAGACCTATGATGAATAACAGTTAGCTTTCCCCTACCTATTGTAGTAGTATTATAAAAGTGCTTCGACTGCTGTGATCATTTCGCACATTTGGGCTCACACCGGGAGTCAAACGCTTGACAGGTTTCACCAAACGATAACACACATCTACATCTACAATAGTACCCTGCAAGCCGCCTTTCGGCGTGTGGCAGGGGGTGCAAGCACCATGAATTTACTTCGCTAATCTATTACTTTCGCGTATCGTTCGCGGAAAAAATGAATTCTTGTATCGATTCGTTTTAGCATCTATTTCTCTGATCTTTCTCGCAGTGTCTGAACGGCCAATGTAACATGGGGGGCGCATTATGTCAGCTACATCATCTACGAACGTGCTTTCTCTAAATTTATCAAGGAGATTTAGTCTTTGTCTAAGCCTTCTATTTTCTAAAGATTCCCATCCTGCGTCCTGAAGCATTTGCGTTACACTCACTGTCTTGTCGTAACAATTCTTTACAAAACGTATCGCCTTCCGTTGCACTTTTTCTAATTCCCGAATACAACACTTCTCTGCAGGGTCCCATACACTACACGCATATTCCAAGTGAGGCCTGACCAACGCAACGTAACATCTCTCACGGACTTTTTCATCGCTTCTACCGACAATTCTCTTCACAAATCCAAGTTTTCTAAGCGCTCGACCACATATTTTATGGATGTGGGTACCCCAGCTTAAGTTATTAGTGAGGGTTACTCCAAGGTATTTCACCGTTTCTACTGTTGATAAAGTTTTACCTTGGAGCCTGTACGTATAATCGTTGGCATTATTTTTCCTTGGGAAGAAGTTCATTACTGAACATTTATCTATGTTGAGTTCTAATTGCCAATCATCGCACCATTTCATAATTTTATCTAAGTCGCACGATAGGGTTAATCTATCCTCTGAGTTTCCTATTTCCCTGTAAATGACCGTGTCGTCCGCAAATATCCTAACTTTACTATTAATGTTACTGCTAAGGTCGTTGATGTATACTAAAAATAGTAACGGTCCTATTACACTTCCTTGTGGTACGCCCGAGGTCACTTTAACCGAATTGGAACTTACACCATCTAACACGACTCGTTGTTCTCTATCGGTGAGAAAGTCCTTTATCCAATTTATTACCTGTGAATTGATTCCTGCAACTTGTAATTTGTACAATAATTTCTCATGTGGAACCTTGTCAAATGCTTTCCGAAAATCTAAAAATATCGCGTCGACTTGTTTTTTATTTTCGGCCGATTTCAAATGTCGTGAACTAACAACGCTAGCTGAGACTCGCAGGATCGTGTCTTACGAAAACCGTGAACACACAACTTACTGGGCTATTCAGTAGCCTTCTATATCTATAATCCATCATTAAATTATCATCTATCTTTTTATGATTCCTAGAGGTATGCATCTAGATATTTATTCATAGCTTTGAGAGAACAACTGTAAAATAGTCACAAACGAATTTTAGAGGATGTATAGATGGATGGATGGATAAGTAGAAAATGTTTGAAATGAAACCGAAGGGTATCGCAGTACTTTATACTTAAGAATCGATAATTTTTCAAAATTCTCACCACGATCATTTTGCATGCCAGCGTTATCTGCTACGACTGTTAAACCTCCTCCATTAGCCCCCTGCTGCACTGAAGATGCAGTACTGCAGCCAATTGTACTCACTCCTCCCCTTATAGTAGCCGTCGTCTCCACAAAATGCTGGATCGCCTGTGAATTGAAAACATATGCGCGTGAATACACTTGCTCAGATGCAAGTTCTTACAATAGAGGGATTAAAAATAGTATTTTATTTTTACCTAAAAGTGAATATATGCTCGTATATACGATTAAAGGAAAGGAAAAGGTGTTAAGTCTGCGTCTATACGGAAACACTTTAGTTTCGACACTCAGACTACTGTAGTGTCTTCACTGTCCAAATGGAGTGCAATTCACTGCCCTGAGTATGTGCACACCCATGTCTGCTCCGAGTGTCCGCAAGTGGTGCCCTTTTTCAGGAAAGTGGGAGACCTGGGTTCGAGTCCCAATCTTGTCGCTATTTTTCACATCTGTTTATCCTTGGGATAGATGCGATTGACGAGCCCATAGTATTTTTTACAGACATTTACAAAATGCATTAGTAAGAGAAAAATACGGTAGTGGTAGTGACATCAAGGAAGTTGATATAACCTCTTTGCTCGGAGAATAAAGTCCTCACATAAATATTACTAAGGCTTTTAGTGAGGACTTTCTAGTAGGGGCTTCGTAGGGGCTGTCCAGGTTATTATGTACTTTATTGCCATCGTAATTAAAGCTACAAACTTTTGAATGGGATTATCATCAACTTGGTATGATATGTATATCTTTTCTCAACAGGATGAATTTAGTTCTGAGTGGTTATTTTACGTGTCATTATTGTTTCTTGCTCACGGTTAAGCGTAACGAAAGAGATGCTGAAGGATCATCATCATTGGTTTCCTGCCAAATGGCAGGTCCTTGGCGTAATTGGCTTTAAAATAATTTCCTTCCCAGGGCTTTAGCTTTAAATGTTGCGTATCCTTCTCTTCCTTTTACTTCATCCAGAAGCTTTCTTCTCCTTCTCCCTCTCTTCATCTTTCCTTCCACCGCTCCCTCTACTGCCATTTTCAATAGTCCTTCATGCCTTAGGAAGTGTCTAATCCAGTTTCTCTGCCGTTTCTTAATAATACCCATCAATATTCTTTCTTCTCCCATGCGCTGCAGGACCTCCTCATTTCTTACTCTATCACTCCATATTATACCTTCCATTTTTCTCCATGTCCACATTTCAAACGCCTCTATTCTCTTCCTGTCTGCTTTTATAATTGTCCACGTTTCAGATCCATACAAAATCCATACATTCCAAACATAGCATTTCATCAACCTCTTTTTCAATTTCATATCCAGCTTGCTTGTCAATAACCTTTTCATCTTGATGAATGCTGTCTTTGCCATTCCTACTCTTTCTTTAATTTCTTTTAAGCATCTCCAGCCACTTTCCACTACACAACCAAGATACTTGAATCTCTCCACCTGCTCTATGTCCTCTCCGTCCAAAACCAATCCTATTCTTTCTTCACATCCTATTTTCATGGTCTTTGTTTTTCCCTTGTTTATCTTCATTCTATATCTTTCACACCCTACATTAATTCTGTCCATTATCCTTTTCAATATCTCAGGATCCTCGGCGATCACTACCATATCGTAGAGAAAAAGGGTTATGTTTATGCTTTGTTGACCTCGAAAAAGCGTTTGATAGGGTTAATTGGAGGAAACTAATGGAAGTAATGAAAAGAAAGGGAGTAGAATGGAGAGAGAGGAGATTGATTGAAAGACTGTACAAGAACCAACGAGTGGCGGTGAGATTTGACAGAGGTTTAAGTGAATGGTGCGAAGTGGGGAGAGGAGTTAGACAGGGATGCTGTCTTTCGCCAACGTTGTTTAACATGTATTTAGAAGAAATGATCGAGGAAAGTTTGGAAGTAGAGGAAAATGCAGGAGCAAAAGTTGGGGGCAAAAGGATAAAATGTATCAAGTTCGCTGAAGGATAATTTTATGAAATCATATCTATGATAAACAGATTGAAATATATTTCCAATTTATTGTTCAAAATCTTTTGAAATAAGTGCGAGTAACATTTCCCAAAGCATGTTCTAAGGAACGCCGATTTCACCCGGAAAGGCACTAAGTGTTTCATGAAGAATAATGGAATATAAATTTAAGCCTCCCATGATTTGAAATGCTGTATTGAATTGCAGCGGGCTTATAACTCAAGAGCTTTTTTTCCGTCTAAGGATTATCAGTGATTGGGTTGAAACAACTCCGTCAATAACAAAGCTATCTAAAGAGTCATACATCGTCTTTGAAGTAAATATCAAGTAAATCTCTGAAAGAAATAGAAATCATGAAGCCACATTTCTTTAAGTGTCACAATCACAACCTATTTTCTTTAAGAATTTTTACCTTGAGAAGGTCATCCCCGCATCTCTGCAATACGAGTTCGAGGACAGATCTCTTTTTGGCGGGGAACACCCTTGACAGCATCTCCAGAGAGGAGAGTCTCTCGGCTGATAGACGCTCGGAGGAAGGGCTCTGTTGCGCTGTCGTTTGAGTAGGTTTTTCCCCTTGAGTGGCTTTCTCCTCACCTATAGCAGTAACAACACCTCCCGCCACGCTGTCCACTTCCACGACACTTTCCTCATCACCCTGTCCGTCGTCCTCCGTGTCCTCCACACACTCTTCGTCGTCCTCGTCTTCGTCGGACCTCAGCGACGAAGCGCGACCATCCTTATCTATGGCGGGTGCTAAATCAAAACATAATGACGTTAATCATTCTTGAAGTTGCTTAGAAACTTTATAGACAGATGACTCGATTTAATTAGGGTTATTCGGGGTTTAATTAGGAGTTTGGGAAATGAGCTGTATATGCGAATGTTTGCACTATGGTAGGTCTTTAAATGTCAACCCTCCTAGCTACTCTATCTTGTGCCATCTCTTTCATTGTGAGGTTCATTTAACGTAAGCGTCATTTTTTTATAATTTTGACGGAGGTCCTCTGACGTCTTAAACATATCGTTAGTATATTTGGTTGTAAATATTTCATTTTGTCATTTAAGTTATTGGCTATAAGGCTGATCGAATGGTAAATTACATAGTAATTAACTATGAAAGGATTTGGAGAGGGAATGAATGAATAGGTGATCTAAGAAATATGAGGTATTATGTCGTTAGTCTTTGCTCTGCCCGTGCCTCACTAAGCCAGAACGCCAACAAGTACACGAAAGTGCATTACCATGACGCTACGAATATACTTATCGTAGCATTTAATGAAGATTGACCAAAATTAATGTCATTATTAAGCATCAAACATACCTCAGTAGCTTCCATTAAAGTGGAAGATGAAAGGTATTCTTCCTCTACTGCTCCAAAAGATAAATCAAAAGAATTTAATGCATTCATATTGATCGTACATACATACTGTTATAATAAAATCAAGAAATAATAAAATAGGGAAATATATAGTAATAACACAGAATGCACGAATGGCAGAATTTAGGCTGATATATCACAAAAAATTAATTGGATCATTTTTATAAATAATAATGCATTTCACGAAGCCGATTTTCCGAAATAGACTCACCTTTGATAGTATCTCTGATTGCATCGGGGTCCCTGTTCTCCTGAAGCATTTTCCTCTCTGATTCCGATGAGTCTGTACCTTGGGAGTGTGGAGGGGGCAAGACCGGGGCAAATATGGGTCCAGGAGGCAGAAATCCGAACTGCTGTCCAGTTGCCATTGCTCGAAGGCCTAACGCGATGGCATCCTCTGCCGCTTGCTGTCTTTTTAAGGCTACCTTTTGATCAGAAAATAGAAACATTTCAATGCCATCATTTCCGATTTCATATAGATATATTCGGCCTTCAAATTATTAATCAGCGGTTAAATCAAAAATGCATTTACAATAAGGAATTCACTTGGATAGGCGGTATTTTAGGAATGCCATACATTCATGCCACTAAGTCTATTTTTGTCTATATCCATCATAAATATCCCTGAAAACGAAGTCCTCAACCCACCCCTCTAAACAGATTCAAAATACGCCTCCAATTTGCGAATTAGTTCTGTTGTCTTTATTTTTAATTTTAAATTCTGATTTGTTTTCTGTAAAGCATTTTAATTATTAAAAGCGAAGATATTGTACGTACAATCTTTAAAATTAAATTCATTTTTAAAAATAAAGAAACTGTGATTTATACTTGAATTTCTCAAACCCTTCATCCAAATTGGTTTCCTCCGAAACCAACATTTCACACAAACATTTCGAAATGTTGTGAAAATTACAAAGTCATTCTTCAGTCATTTTAAACTGGCGTACTAATAATTAATTTATTAAAATTAATCTACGTACGCACCCGAGTTCCCGCCACTTATATTGGTTAAAAATTTAAATTTTGCATCGAAATTTTAGGTCGTCGTTATCAAGTCCAATTCTATGTAAATGGTACAATTATAAATTTTTGGTATTTATTTTTGAGGGAAGATAATCGAATATAAAGCATCCGAAAGTGTGAGAATATTAGAATTTGGTTGGATTGATAGTTAGGTATTATTTTATTCATTCACTCACATGATATATGTTGCATATTAATGGAATAAATTAACATCACGAAATAAATATATTTATTTATATCAATTTAGGCATTTATCATAAGTTATTGCATTTATCATAAGCTCATCTCAGGCTTGTTGAACTTGTCAAGCGTCTTTCATGTTATCTTTCCACTCTTGATTAACTTTTTATGACATAGGTGGTAGTATTCGGTTATCTACTTTCTTCTCTAACAGTCTCTTTTAACTCCAGGTCTAGGAATAACCCACCGGGATTCGTTAGTCGTTCGGTCATACTTTTTATTGTAATCTTGGACCTATAATTTTGTCTTCAAAATTTTAGTACCTATCTTCAATAAGCGTTTTTGCAAGCTCTTCCCTCCATCGACGTAGAAATCTCTTCCTCAGGGTTATTAAGAGGGTTATTTCTTCCTGTACCATATTATGCACTATATTATTGTTATTATTAAAAGCTTCGATAGGAAGCGAGTGTGCTCACGTCTTTTATGTTGAAATACATTGCTTGCGACCATCTAAAAATGCGACGTTATTTCAGTTTATCTACTAATCATCTGGTGTCATCCATGGTAACAACGCAAGGCTTATAATTATTATGATTTGAAATGACAAGAATTAATATTTACAGCCATGTTGGAATATGGAGTTGAAGTCAGCATAATCGTCTTATTCTTCTTTGGAACATTGTTACTTTTTGTGTTTTGTCACTGTTTTCGTAGACGGATATAGTTACTTTTCGCGAACTCCAAAAATAGTGGAATATTTATACTACACTACTCTAATTTGGTTTATTTCCCATATACTATCTGTTTAACCAGTATAAATTATGCCGTGAAACGAAAAATAATATTCAGTATAGCAAATCCACGAAATCTTGTCATATTTGCCCGTTTTGAAGGAATGTATGTACTACGAAAACAATGTATGACAGCAAAAAAAAATAAATATATATTTTTTTTTCTGCTCATCTATTCAATAAAAGAACAGAAGTAAATTAAAATTTTTAACAGGACTCTGGACATATATCCCGTTGTATCCTCCTTTTTCAGCTTTCAGTATTTCCTCCATACCTCCAAAGAATTCAATTCAGCACTTACTATCAACGATCTTAGCAAAATAATTGAGAGTAAAGTTAGGATATTTGCGGACGATACGGTAATTTACAGGGAGATTGAGAGAGAAGAAGATAGATTAATCCTTTCGAATGACTTAAATAAAATTGAAAAATGGTGCGATGATTGGCAATTGGAGCTAAATGTAGATAAATGTTCAGTAATTAACTTCTTTGAAAGAAAATCGATAACTAAAGATTACTCGTATAGCCTCCAAGGGAAAGACTTAATAACGGAAGAATCGGTGAAATATCTAGGAGTGACCCTTACTAATAACTTATCATGGAGTGCCCACATCCATAACATATGTGGAAAGGCTTTTAAGAAACTCGGTTTTGTAAAGAGAATAGTCGGAAGAAGCGAAGAAAAAGTCCGCGAGCGTTGTTACTTCGCGTTAGTCAGGCCTCACCTTGAGTATGCATGTAGTGTATGGGACCCAGCCGACAAGTGCTGTATTCGAGAAATAGAAAAGGTGCAACGAAAAGCGATACGTTTCGTGAAGAATTGCTATGATAAATCAGTAAGCGTTACTGAGATGCTCAAGAACGCGGGATGGGAATCATTAGAAAAAAGAAGATTAACACTAAGGATAAATTTATTAAATAAGTTCAGAGAAACCACGTTCTCGGAAGACGTCGCGGACATAATGCGCCCTCCCTGCTATATAGGCCGCTCCGATACAGCGAGGAAAATAAGAGAAATAGATGCGAAAACGAACCGATTCAAGAATTCGTTTTTTCCGCGAACGATACGCGAAAGTAATCGACTAGGTAAATAGAGTCTTGGTGCATGCACCCCCTGCCACACGCCGAAAGGTGGCTAGCAGGGTATACACATAGACATAGACATAGACATACCAAGTTATCACACTAACTTATTATAATCAAACAACTAAAATATTGCTAAAAAATTACTTGGTAAAAAATTCACAAACGGCACTACGACAGCGGTACTCTGCGTAGGCTACTTAAGCGTCCGGCTTTTTATGTTAGAGCATGACTATACAATACAAACGAGGGACACAATTATTTTTCTTCCTAACATTTTAGAAAGTAGGCCTAACCAACTTGTTTTAACAAGTCCTAGCTCCTGGTGCAATTTCAACATAAAAGTGATCGCTCTTGACCAGCAAAAACCCCGAAAAAAATGTACTTTAACTTCCTTTACTAAGAGCCATAGCAGGTCACTTAATTTAGGAGTGTTCCTAGCACTCGCTCTTATGTCTATTTATGAAACTAATCTGTCATGGAAACGATTTCAATCGGATAAATATTTAAAAATAAGTAAAAATGGGGTGTGAGTACCTGTGTGAGTAACGACGTAAGTAAAATCGGCTGTTTACACAATGGTTAACAACGTACTTTTAGGAATAGGAATTTTAAAGCAGGCTAATTTGTTACGGGTCGTTGTCGCAAAATTTAGGAAAGAAGCACCGACAGTTAGATTATGGAAATATATTGCGCACTAAATCACTGATTCCATCGTAAGTAGCTTCAATGACTGCATCGTTGACCCCATCCGTGGTCGATCCGAAGGTTTCCTTTTACATAACCAAGAGAATATACCGACTTATTACATATACCTCCGAAAAACTTGAGGAAAAATGTGACAAAGGAGCACATGGCTTTTACCTGAATTGTTTTCGGGGAAGAAACACCACCTAGTAATATGGAAACGCTTTCTTCATAAAATCAACATGTTTACTCTCCAGCGTGGCTGAATGCATTCAATTTACTTCGTGATACAGTGATCCGATTACATTGGCTCAACGCGTAGCTACTCATGGGATAGGCGGATAGGGGTGGAGACGAAGGCTGTAGGAAAAGGTCGAATACTCCCACGCAGTGCAGCGAAAGATGGGTGTGGGAAGCCCATGGGAATAGATGCATCTGGATATAGCCTCTCAGACCCCTGTACAAACCCTTTAACGAAAAACCATGCATTAACTATCCCCATGATTCGCCGCTTCCTTTGTACATATTTGGTTTGAAAGTGATATTCTTTAGGCGTATGCATGCATCAGGGCTCCCTTAAATGTATTGAAGGGAAAACGGATGCTGAGGAAGAGGGGAATCGAAGAGGTGTTATGGAGATTGGTGGAATAGTAATGTCATAATAGAAAATGAGAACTCTCGTTATCCAAGTCGTATTTCCGAGTCTAAATATTCCAACTGGAATGACCTCCAATGCGTGCCTCTCGTAATACACCAAATACTGAGATACCTCGGCAAACGAAGATTATACAAAATCACATTTGTTAGCCGAGAAACGATTTGTTATAGAATTTCAGTTGAGAAAATAGGCTTACCATAGCCAACAAACAACAAACTACTAGAATTGGGAACATTTATTAATTTTTGGTCTTTCGAGTTTTCGTAACATCCATGCGTATTCATCAAATTCTTATTCAGATTCTTTGTAGTAGTGAGAAAATAAATATCATCTTCCTCAGTCCAAAAATTCTTTTTTTGGATTTCTTGTCGGTCTAATAATCTTTATAATTTGAGACGTTTTACAGTGACTATAATATTTCTTTACCTGGTAGAAACTAACGCACAATGATGCGGTTAAATTGCTAGCTCACGAGAAAATTAAATCGTTAAATGCGACGTAATTTGATTCGGTCATCTTATGAATAGTCATATGTTATAGTCATGTTTAACGTAAAGTAATGTATGTGATTGCTTAATCGTTCAATCGCAATTCGCAAAACTCAAAACTTGAGATAATCCTACTTAAATTTAAATCCTACTTAAGATTGGGTTAAAAAAAAGGAATTCACGAGGTGCAAGCAACCTTAACTATAAATTGGAATTACAACTGCTCTCACCTTAAAATTTTCTCCACGATTCATAAAACTTCTGCTGATTTGTAACCATTTCGCTTTCTGCTTCTCGAGTTAATAAAATTCTTGCAAACAAGCCCTTAGCGCTGCTTCGTATTCAGGAATATTTTGTTTGAATGCGGAATAGTTTTCGACCGTGATTTATTAACACGTGAAATTTGATTCTGACAAGCTATATTATGACAGAAATTTCAAAATTGATCCCACGTTAAAATATCAAACCCTCCATCTTGGTTTGAAGAAGATAAGAAGCTAACATCTTCTCACATTCTCTCCGTAAAATAATTTGAAAATACATCTCCGATAAAAGGAAGCCATCAACAAAACTTCTAACCTGCGCACAGTAGTTTTTTTCATTACAATTTCTAGAAAGATCTTTTTGAAACAGTTTGTTGTTCATATGTTTATGTCAGGTGGAAGTAGTTACGATTTCAGAGCAGTACTTCCCGAAAAGGTTCAGTAATCCTTGAAGTAGACCCTTTTATCCTTGCATCCATTTGGGTTTCAAGAATAGGATTGATTTCTAAATGGTACGGGAATGGAAAGCAGAATGTGTGGAGTCCGATCAAAAATTGGGGGTAGGAAGTCACTGATATAAAAGAATGTGATGTAGATGTCAGAAAAAGAATAAAGCACTCTGGCTATTTCAGCCAGGAAAGAATATAACCGAGATAATCTATCACCCCAATGAGGGTAAACACAAAGATAAAATATAATTGGAAATTACAAGGGCCTCTATAGAAAAGGAGGCAGGAAAAATATCTAAGGTGCCATAAGTAAGAGGCGAACGGGAGTTCGTTCAAGTCAGAGATGGAAGAATGGAATCGAAGAGAGTGAGTGGAGGCAATAGATATGGTTGAGGAAGATGAGTGGTGGAGAAATATTGGAAAGAGGAGGAAGCTTGTCCTAACCTCGTATTCACGAGGATGTTGAGAAAGAGTAGAATAAATTCTAAATAAAGATTGTATTTTATACATTTCGGAAAGCCTTTCACATATATTCGTGTTAATTTGGGTGGAAGTAAACTTTGGTTGAGATATTATACACCAATATCTTCTAGAGTAGTTTTTGCCGTATGCCATACTTTGGCCTTGCTGGTCATTAGCAATCTTACGTGCGTACAAGATATACTATTAGAGGAAGATCTAATAAAGAAAGATATACGTTGATAAATATAAAATCTCGGACTGAGGAAACACCGTTACACAGTTCGTTTTAAATTTATAAAATGTTTTCAGAGATGATTATGATAAGAATGAGAAAGCAACCATCAAATTGAAGATCAGGATAAATTCAGAGCATTTAACCAAATTCTTCGAGACTAATTTACTTAAAAGTTTGTATAAATCCAAGAATATCTCCATGATATTTGTAAATCGCTTATGTTGGTGCCAAATAGTGTGTGTTACTGATTCTGCCTAATGATTGCCAAAAAAGTTTATTCTACTCTGATTAAAAATAGTCAGATAAGTAATAAATTATTCTCAATCAAATAGAGTTGCATATGCTTAAGGAAACATTTAAAATGTTTCCTGTTTGCAAATTACAAAATAACTATTTGTGCAAAGTACGATCATATCATCATGAAATGGTGCATCTCTTCACTTGAGAAATTAGGATATTATTTTAAGAATCTCTTTGGCCATTTCAATTGGTTCTCTCTTCGATTTCGTTATCATTTCCAATTGAAAATTGTGCTTGGGCGTGGTGAAGATGCGATCGGCGCATGTTACGTTTTCTCGGGAATCGCGAATGCCGTTTGCGCCGGCGCCCAATCCGTTGGACGCCACTCCCATATACGCCCACTAAACCTAAAGAGAAGATCTTTTTACCCGCCCTCGTGCGGAGTTGCGGATTCCGTAAAATTCCTCCTGCGATCCATGGCTTCCGTGTCCGCGAGGAGCCGGAAATGCCCGACCCCATTTCCCATTCCTTCTTCCGCGAGGTGAATATACGCATCAAAGGAGCCACTTCGCCGCCAGAATTTTAAAGAAAGCAACGCTTCAGTAAACGGAGAATGAAGTTGCGATTAAACTAAACATATATCGAGTAAGTATGTATTCGATGCAGACGATATGTTTTATTAATAAATATTTCAGTCGCAATATTAAGTTAAGGGACTCACTATAGTCACTACATTTTTTTCATTAACTTGATTTAATTTACTGAAACGTAAGAAACAAGGGTCAATTTTGACAATTGTATATCTGTTTATAGGAGAGAGTGCCCACAAAGCACAAGTACGACTGTGGACGTATAATTCGAGTCCGGTAGATATGTGAGTAACATTTGACGCGGTGATTATTCGAGATGATTAATTAATTTGTATAGCCTAAAGATATTATCATAGTATTACATTAGAATTAAAAATTAAAATATTGTGTGTTTTCGTATATCTTTGTTATACTATTTGTAATGTTGTGCGGGAGTGATCAGCGATTGAAATTTCAATATTATTATTACTTCTCTTTAGCACTGATCTGAACATTCAGAACATATTTTTAACTCGACATTGACTTATTTGTGAACAATTTTATATAAATTTAAATCAACTAATCTATTGTATCTATTATTTTAATCAAAATACTTATCCTCCTGCATTGGATCAGCGGCTTGCAACCTATGGGCAAATTTGCCTGGGGAACGTTAAAATAATTGAATAAGGCTATTTGGTCTTATCCTGAAATCATCTTACCATCGGACAACCAGCACTACGCCGTAGACTTACATATTGGAGCGATTCTGAGGGGACATTCCGTTCCATTTTTCCTAAATGCTTATGCTAGGAATGGCGAATGTTGTTCTATCCGCAGGTCGCAAGTACCGTTCGGCCTCATATTTAACCATTAGGTCGTACTTTAGTAGTGAATTGCGTACATTAATGCAATAAAAATTGGTGTACTGTTTATTAGAAATGCTTAGCTTGCTCACCCAAAAAGGGGATGATAAAGGGAAAGTGTAGATAAAGGGGAAGGATAAAGAGAAAGTGTATCTGGAATAGGAAACACTGGTACCCTTAGTTACTACCCTAATAAACAAATTGTAATTTTACATCAGCTTACTGGAACATTAGCAGATATTAGGTGTCGAAATGTTTTCATTAAATGCGTGATCTAAGCTGATATGCAGATAAGTTACATTTAGTGCAATATTTTGAGAAGTAGTTAGCAATTATAAAAGTAAATATTTTTCTTTGTAGCCTCTAACTGACAATTATGTTTACTCTGGTGCAAGTCATTAAGTTTACAAGTAATACAGTACAAGTTATAACAGAAAACCAACTATGGAAATAGGCTGAACAAAGCCCCATCCACCAAAGGTACTCACTAAGATACGATGTAATACACAGGTTAGCCCAAGAAAATGAAGGCACTAAGCAAATGATAATGAATTTTTCATTGACTTGACCCAATTATTATGAATTACGATACGAATAAGATTGCCATATTTAATGGCTAGGTGGACGTTTCTTTCTCTGGAGAGCTCCACTCGGCATCTAATAGAGTCAATGTCAGATTTGGCTAAAGGAAATGAGCTTTCTGGTGAACAGGTACCAGTATGCTGTGTTCCAGAAGATTCCCTTAAAAAATTGCACTGATTTTACTCAAGATTTATCAGTTGAAATATATTTTCAATATGTATGTTAACAATTTTCAGTGTTTATATTTTCCTTCATGTGATTACAGTTTAATTGTTAATGATATATCCTCATGTAGTCCATGGCAACAAATCGGTAAAAGATTACACCTTATCATTAGATTCACAATGAATGGAGTACGTTGGAAAGGAAATAACATAGCACGGGAAAGCCTTACATCTGAATCTCAAGGATAAATAGGAGTGAAAAATAACATGACAGGGACTTGAACCCAGGTCTTCCACTTTCCAGGCAGGTATTCTAACCACTGAGATACTACCATGTTGCATCTCTGCCACAGTTTTATGGTAATTCTTAGTGAGAAGGGCAAGTAGCTCTAAAGAGCAAGGAAGAGACGGGCACGTTAATGCCCGGAAAGTAGGAGACCTGGGTTTGATTCCCAGTCATGTCGCAATTTTCCACACCTGTTTATCCTTGAGATTCAGCCGCATGGCTTCTCTATGCTACGATATTTCCTTTCCAACATCCTTGTGATTTCCTTTGGGGAGTTTTCCACATAACATCGCTTTTGGAGACAGCTGCCTCAATGAGAATCCTCTAGCAGTGGATGCTACAATTTGTAGGCTACCCGCCTTGCTCACGAAGCAATCCCATAACAGGGTGGCATGATAGTAAAGTGGTTAGAATACCTGCCTGGAAAGTGGCTGGGTTCGAGTCCTAGTCATTTTTTATTTTTTATACCTGTTTATCTTTAAGAATAAGTCTTATGGACAATTAACAAATTTTATGAAATAAAATACATGGCTGAAACCAGGCTCACCCTGCATGCCCATGAAACATGCCCACCCATGTTACACAACAGAAAATTTAATGAATGCATGCTCACAAATAAATTTATGTTCTTCATACACAAAGAAATGAATTAATGTTTGGTGATATTGAGTATGCATTTAGAGAATTTTGGATTCTTATTAGCTGGATTGTGGTGGATGTTAGGAGGTGCATATTCTTTACAACCGACTTTGACGCCCTATGGTAAATAAACCATACTATAGCATATTAGCATCAAGATACCTTCGTATATGCGTTTGTTTGATTGCTTTACTGCGTGACTCTTTTATCTTTGTCACATTTTAATGAAGCGAAGTGAATTGAATCGGTAAGTAAATTTGCGTAGAATATTTCCATTTTATTTCCTCTCAATGAAATAAACGAGTTTGGGAAACAAAACAAGTTCAATACGTACATTTGTTTCTTAAAGCATTTGAAAGGTTGCATTGCAATTCCTCCTTAGACACTTCAATTCAGTTTGTACGATTTTATTTCTTTGAGAGAAGATGACTCATTACCGTGCAGCGCTATCAGCCAGCGCTTACTCGTGTCATTTTGTAAAAGTTTGATTCATTTTCAAAAAGTTGCACTTCTATCAAAATTAGGCAGCTTCATTTATATGGCCCGTTTGTTTGATTGTTTTACTACGTGAATCTTTTTTTTTGCTTGACAGCAAGTTAGAAATAACATAATCTATTCATTCCAATATATTATATAAAAAGTGTTAAAGTTTAAAATATAAAAAAACTTAAAGTTTAAGAAAGGGGCTAAGCACAGATCATCAAAGAGTAAGGAAGTTGAAAATATTTTGAGAACTCAGGTTCAGATGACAGCTACTTCTGACGGTGTTGTTGGTGAGAACAGGTGAGAAAAATAGTGACATGACTGGGACTCGAACCCATGTCTTCCACTTTCCGTGCGGGTGTTCTATCCATCAAATTATCAGCGGTGGTGTTCTGTTTGAATAGGCGAACCGAAGGGACACGGGGGTCCCGGATAGCCAAGTGGACAACGCGTTCGACTTCGGCGAAAGAGGTATCGGGTTCGATTCCCGGTGGGGGAATATGTGCGAAATGACCAAAGCAGTCGAAGCACTTTTAACAATACTACTACTACTACTGAAGGGACACGGTGGTTTAGTGGTTAGAATACCTGCCCGGAAAGTGGAAGATACGGGTTCGAGTCCAAGTCATGTTACTATTTTTCCCTTCCGCTTTCCCTTGGCTTAAGCTTAGCAGTAAATAAATCTTTACAAGATCCTAGAATTAGAATTTCAAACTTTGTGAGAGCAAATTTTCTACAGCAGTCATTAGCCAATTGTACCGCTCATATGTAGGATGACTTGGATAAGATGCATCCGTCTCCTCTTCATGAATTCTCACCCCTTCCTTAAGAAATTTCATGAGATGGAAAGGGTTATTCACCTCTGTAACGATGCAAACTTCTTTATGCGAATGAAATCTTCCGGCGGATCTCATTCAAGAAAAACATCCGCTCAAGAGATAACATTTCATAACAGAATTTTGCGTATCCTCCTCGGAAGTATAAGAAAGGTTTTTTTTCCTTAGTTTAGGAAGTCAACAAACGTTATGGTTTGTTGAATGCAAAGCATTAAACGTAAGGTAGACTTTTCACTGAACTTAAGGGATTGATAAGTGAAGTAGATCATTCCTAAAATACTGGAGGCATTTGATATAATTTTGAAACATTTTTCGGGTTATCAAAATATTACCTAATATGAAGAAGAAAGTGTCCGTTTAAGTCAGATCCTACTGCTCTTGAGCTTTCTTTCCTTCAAACAACAATATTCACATTATAAGGTAAGATCCTTGATCGAGGAATTTTGAATATTTTTTTTACATTTATTGCAATGTATGAATGGTGGATGTGACGTTTCAAGTTGAATAATCGGAAAATAGGATTTAGCACTTTGATTTTACCTAAGAGACAGGTAGTGCGCAAATTTTAAGGATTACATTTTTGTATTGATTCAGTATGGTTCGTAACTCTAAACGAAAGGCTAAGTTTTTTCTCTAACTCAAGTACTTTATTTAGTTGCTCGCGTCTTTAGCTTAGTGTACCCATTTGTTAAGAATCATTCGGATTTTTCTTTTGAAAATCGTTTTAAATCAACCACATATTCGCTCTTTTAGTATAATTGCAAGCTGTTATTGGATAAATGTATTTCCTTTAACCGCAGTTTCCGTTTCTACATCGCAGATAGCATTTCGATTAAATGAATTTGTATTCATTTAGCTTATGAAATGTGGTGCTAATGGTCGTGACACATGAAGAAATCCGAGGTAATACAGACTTACATTATGAAGTATTTCAAGTTACAAGCAGTGATATTGGCAAAATTTCTTGTAAAGGTAATAAAAGAAAGTAAATCTATTTACAGAAGTTTCGGTGCTTGACATTTACCTTTACATCGACACATTATGCTCTTGTATCACGAGTAATTGCAATTGCTAATTTGCAATTACTCGTGATACTAAGTGTTCTTAGAACACTTCTGAAATATGAATTTTTATATAGGATGAGGTTGGAAAATTATATGAATTCTATATGAATGAGACATTAAAATATTTAAGGCACCTTATCTAAGTTTATTACAGTCTGTAGCATCTTCTCTAGCTTATTATAGTAAATAAACCCTGATTTTTCGAAATTTCTTACCATTTACTGTGCCATTTATTTACGATTTATCATACAGGACCCAAAGTCATTCCCCTGCGCTCCATTCTTCGTCTTCACATCTCTTCTCTGACTCCGATTTATATGCTCGTCTTAGTTTTTTTCCATTTCTTTTTACAGCCAAGTAACCACATTTTCTCTAGTCCCGTTCTCCTTCATCTCGCTCGATTTCTTTCAATCCATACTCCTGTCTTTCCGAACATCCCTAGCGGCCTCGCCTCACCGTCCAAGTTGCCTTACAAATAGAAACGGCAAACAGTTGGCGAAACTGATTAATTGGAGAGATACTCACACTGGGATCTCCTGAGAAAAGGCTGGGGCAAAGAAGAGAAGGAGAAACTTTATTTGCGGTGTGTTAGAGTGATGAAGGAAAAGAGAGTGGCAATGCAGAGATTCTAGCGAGGAACTCTGTATGAAAATTTAACTGAGGTGCTTATTCCAAGAGCATTCGTAATCGTCGAAAAGTTTTATCCGATTCATTTTTGTCTTGCAATCCGTAGTTGCAGTCGTGTTTAGTAGTTGACATATTTACATTAATGCCCCGCGAGCCGCCACATGGGGTATGAAAACACCTAACTTCCCAATAAGCAATCTGATTTGGGCAATATCTGAAAGGAACGAAAATAAGGTAAAAAAATCGTTGCTATCCATTCTCACTATAATTTCCTAAAATCTCTTCGACATTTGGCTTCCAAAATAGCTTTCGCCGTGAGCGGGAATCGATGTCGCGTATCACTCACCAGTTAAATCAGCACTTCATAAGTTCTGCAGTGGTTTCTGCCTATATTCGGTTCTTCTAGCTATAAGAGATTCTCAACTGAGGCTTTTAATAATCTCTGATACACTGATATCGGACCTAAAGTATCTCTTAACGATACGGGACGCTCTACCTTGTAAAGGCTCTACTGTCGGATTGAAAATAGTATAGACCTGGAATTTGACGCGTTGCCCATTGATGATCTGCTATTATATTGGGACATGTTATACATCGTTCAAAAGAGCATTTATTTGCCTTTGAAATGATACACAATAAGAGTCAATATCAATCTCCTGATTTATGTGAGTCGACGTAAACCAAATCAAAACACGGTAAATTCGCGCAAATCCATGACTCGGTCATCTTCACACCTTTGTGGAACAATGACCAGAAGTCACAGAAAAACCAAACTTTTAACATAAATGTAATATATAGTCGTGAAGCGAAATCCGAGTTTCTGAGATCCGACCATGATTTATTGACCTTTGATAAGCGTCTGAATTAAAAATCGATCTCCTCCTACAAATTTGATTCTACGCAGTTGAAATTTTTACTACGCGCTATCTAAATGATTTAGAAAAAATAAGCGAGGGCGATTTTTCCTAAATGTATTGGGGGGAGAGATATGAGGCGGCCTATAATGATGACGTCGCTCCGGCGAGACGACGCGTTTCGGCTTTGGTTTGTGGACCAATTCACACTCATCGCTGCATATTTTTCTACATACGAAGAGTTGCCAATATTCACAGCATTTAGAAATAACGTGCCTGTAAGATGGATATGTCTTTCGCATTTCGAGTTTTCTTGCATAAAGAGCTTTGTGCGCGGAGAGCCTAGCATTACATACAACGACTACATATAGTACATACTACATATAGTAATCTATTTACATTGTCTATTATATCGTGTAAATTCGAGATACAATCGTCCCGATAACTGTACCCTGATGAACTCCTGAATGGTTTTCTCTTGAGTTGAGAGTTGATTTGAGTAGTTAATCGGAAAATGTTATGTAAAATGCGACAGCGTCCGCTTTTTGCCCTCCTACATACATTATAATAATAACGGCTCAAGTGAAATTTTCAATGTGAATCACGAAAAAAGATATATTGATTGAAATCACCCTCTCTAATTATAGTCTTCGATAAACGAAATACCATTTCCGAACCAAACGCTATAGTGAACGTAAACATTGCTAAAAATCTTCAACAACATTTGGCTAGCAATAAAAAAATTGAAAATATTGGGTCAATTTTGATATTGCACGGGTAAGTGTGTCGTCAGTGCACCAACACATTTAACAGTGGAATAGGTATATTATATCCAAGCCAGAGAAAGAGTAATAGTATCTTCCTTCGTCAAAAATTTATCCTGAAAAAGTCGTTAACTGAGGTATATTTAATAATAGGCAGAAAATTAATTAATGGAGTACAATGTATTTTAGTCGATTTTTAATGAGGGAACTCTTAAGTTACATATTCCACTATTCCATCACTTCTTTCGAACTATAAGATTAGAAAATAGACATCTGTAATTCTCCATGAAAATCAATTTTTAAGTATGTTCATGTTTAACGTTTTATACATGAGCTTTACGTTATATACGTTTTATACATGTGCGCTTTATTTTTCATTTTAATGTGTATTTAAAAGGATTAACTTGTTGAAATCTAAAGGAATAACTTCCAAAATGACTCGAAGTGACTTAAACACTCTTGACCGTATAACATAAGACCGTCAAAATGCAAAAATTTTCAGTTTTACTCCTCACACTCTTATCCTTGGCATCTATCTTGTCTCATCTTATCTTGGCATCTTGGCTGCGATAAACTATCTTATCTTAATTTTAAGTGTTCAGGAAAAAACTTATAAGGGTAGTACCACCTCTGTGTGAAACGGATTCGCGCTAGACTTTCAGGGTATGTTCCTTGCACAAAAACAATAGACACGTGTCCGACCGTTGACACAACTAGACATCGCAAAATTAGCAACTGAAAATCGGAGTTAGGCAACTGCGTCATACACGCGCTTCACCATGAAAATCGTGAACCTTTCCAAGGAGGAAAATATTTTCTCTCAAATTTTTACAAATAACTTATTTTGCAATCAAATACTTTTTAAAAGTTGTATTTAGAAAAATTGACGGTTTTTTTCAGCCAAATCGAAATATGCATCGCAATTTGAAACCAGCTCCTATACCACGCATTCATTTCCGGAAGAATTTTATGTTGTCCTGGCATCGAACCCAAGACCATTCTGGGCAATATCTTTGCTGTTTACGTTACAGAAGCATGTCTTTTAAGAACAACTTGATTTTTTATCCTCTACCATCCCGGGATGTACACAAAATAAATTTCCAAAAATCCGCACAATGCATTCTTACGGGAAAAATCTGGAATTGGGAACCTTCTGGGATTGAACTTATGATAGTTAGGATGGATATCTCATTGTTCCATTGAATTTGCCACCTTCTGAAGTTCTCGATTAATATCCTAAGTTAGGCAGTTTCGAAGGAAAACTTTAATAAGATTACGTTTCTTATTTTGTCCTATTTGTCATAATTTGTAATTTTAAGCAGATATCAGCTAATGAAAAATTGTAATACTATTAAGAATGTGAGTTAATGAAAACGCATCCTATCGGTAGTCGATTCCTCATTGTGTCGTGATATTTCAGAGTTAATGAAGAATTCATGCCTTGTAGTACTTTTGATAAACGTCTTTCACGAAATTTCGTATGGATTTCCGATTTGTTTTGCTGTTTTTAAAATATTCATATAACTAAAAGTGAATTTGATCTTTCTAAAGTGGGCAACCCCCCAACCCAAGTCAATGGAGCAAAGTCAATATGAAGATAAAAATATCTGATTTCTTGATGGGTAAATCTTGCTCGTACTCCAAAATGATTTATACACATTTACATCATCTCTATATTCTATTTCAGAGCTTAAGAAAAAAAATTGCTTCCAGTAATATGCATCTATTATATTTTTTTGCCCAAATATTTTTTTTCAAAGAGGAGAAACATATTGCAGTTGGCGCCCGCCGTTGTTTCTCTCGACTACCAATACAGCCTAAGGCTTGTAAACTACGAACTCGTGGCCCAGGGATACTAACGGTTTTTCATAATCGTTTAGACATTTACACAAATATTTATTGTGACGTCAAGACAGCTAACGAGGGAATGAATAGAAATATCCAAGTCTTTAACGCTTTCCGTCACGTACTTATTAAGCTGATCCTGCAATATCATTACTTCTCATCAATTAATAATTTCCTTATTTAAGCAAGAAAATAGAGTGTATTCGTTCTTACTTTAGGTTATTTTGAATATATAATATATTTTCTTAAGTTTCTTAATTTATATCTTTACACAATCGATCGTTCGATTAAATATCGCTGTGGTCGAATATAATTGCATGGAAGTCTATTTTAGTAAATACGAAAATGTTGAAAAATAAAAATAAATTTATTTACATCCACAATTTAAAATAAACCATTTACGACCGGTTTCGGTCATTAAGTCATTTTTTAAGCGGTCAGTGTTTTTTTTGACAATTCGATAGTTGCACTTCAAGTTGATATGAATAGAATACATTATATTTAGATTTTTATCTTACACCAGCGATAAAAACCATGATCATCCTTTTTAACCTTGCATCCACAAAATCATAATATAAGTGAAGAAATTATGGTGTATTTCGTCTTAACGATAGTTTTAATACCAAGGAAATTATAATTAGTTTTCCAAACAAATAAGTTTTGTTCGTGCTTATTGACTAAATAAGACTAGATGCTAAAAATACTTTCTTCCTTATTTTACTCAACCATAAATAGATCATAAAATGAAAATCATTAAGTACAATTATAGTATGAGTAAATATTCGAATAGAGTATTTTAAACCACAATATTTTATAGATATGTAAGAATAATAATAATAATAATAACTCGTCTTTATTTATGGGCGAGATTGAGACTAATTAGTCTCTTCTTACATCTAACCTTTAGTCATTGTACACAGAAAGAAAGAGGTATTGGAAGTTGAACTAAAAAGAAGGCAATAAAAGAAGGAACTACTATATGGGTTTTTTAAAAAAAAACCTAAGTCTGCACTTAGGAAAAAAATAAAATAAAACCCTGCAGGAAAACACCCACGTGAAGGGGGACGTGATAAACCTGCGAAACCTACTGACAGTGGCGACTAAAAAATTTAAAATAAGAGAGGAAATTTAGTAAAAGAAAAGAGTCAGTAATAAAGCTGAAAAAAAGCAGAAAAAAAGAAAAGCAGACAGAAAGAAATGCATAAGTCTTACAAAATTTCTGACAAAAACAGATGTTGGATTTGAAATATAAGTAGGCATTAATATATGATAAATGAGAATATTAAAGATATTGTGAAAATATAGAATAAAGATGAAATAATTGAATAATAAACTGAAAAAAAATCAATTTACATAATACAACAACAATTATGAAATACAATTGCAACAATTTACATAAGAAATTCAAATCGATATACCAATGGTAACGTCAACTTCTTCCTCTTCAAGTGGAAATTTATAAAACATGAGGTAAATATCAACATCATCACGAAAATTACAGTAAAATTAAATAGACACAACAGCTTATATCTACCAATGGTAATGACAACTTCTCAGTCAAAATAGATAATACATGAAGAAAATAGCACAATAAAATCAATACTACTGAATAGTATCATACAAATAGCCTTTCGATTACAATATATTCCATTTGAATCTAAGGAAAGATAAGTATTCTATGTACAGAGACAGAGAAAGCATCATGTGATCTGCATGAGAGGATCCGAAACTAAATAAAAAGTTGTAGGCAGGGGAAATCTTCTTAGGACATAGAAGTCAATTCCAATAGCAAAATTGGAAACTTCGGATAGAAAAGGAAATCAGGTATGACAAATAGGATATGTCCTTCCTCTAAATGAGTACGGGTACTAAATTTTCGGTTTCAGAGTGCAAGGAGAAGTGTAGCTTCTTATATCGGTGATCCCTGAATCTGAAGATGAGCAAGGCATCTTTTCTTAAATGAGAGCGAAAAAACTGAGGACTTTATATCTGGGGGAAGAGAATTCCATAGCTTGCTTGCAGTGATAAGGTAGGACGTGTGGAATGTTTCAGTTCTGTGGTGAGGGATGAGCAGTTTGTTGCATCCTCTTGTGTTGCAGTTATGCACTGAATCTAATCTGACAAATTCATTAGCAATGTATTGTATGTTGTAAGATGAACAGAGAATGTGTAGTTTTCTACGAGAATCTAGCTTTAACCAGGATAGTTTATTGATTCAGTTATATGGTCATATTTTCTTAGGCTAAAAATAAATCTCACGGCTGAATTTTGAGCTCGTTGTAGCTGGGGAAATGGAAATAAGAATGGGGAAACTGGAGATGTAGATATTTCACATTTCACAAATACTTTACTAAGTTCCTTTGTATATAGTGTATCCGGAGGAATATGGTACATGAGTATCTTTGATAGTGATTAATCCTTTATTATTTTCAATTAGATATTCCTTCCAATTAAATCATAACTTCCGCCCGGCTTACTAGCCTAATTACTGTTGAGTTTATAATGAATAAGAAATAACTTTCATTGGATGCATTTCTTTACTCATAGTTTATTTAGGTATACGATAGTGATTACTGTGATAACTTAAACTGTGAATTCAGAATACTCTCAGCTTAAAGGTCCTTGGAAATCGTTAAATATACAAAAATATCTCAAATTGAAAATTCTGTGATTCAGTCAATGAATATTTTGTTAGATAAAAAATGAATACGCCTTATTTTTCAAAAAGAGCCATGTAATTTGCTAGTTATATTACTTTGATTTTGAGGTACGTCCAGTCCACATGTCCTTTCTATTAGCATGTCATTATCATCTGCCGTTTGGGGGTATTTGCCGTAAATCAATTGAATTCACTCACCTGTGCCGCCATCACCCTCTGCCTCTCCGCTATTAGATTGCACTTGGGGCAAGCACAATCTCGGAAACGACAGTGCCTTTTGTGTCCTTTGAGCCACGATATCGTACCATGGTTTCTACATCTAGCGCACTTTGGCCTCCTGGCACCTTTTTCCGTGGTAGGATAAGGGATGGTACCTCCGCTTCCACCGCTCCCGGCACCACCAATTCCCACAAGAACTCCGCTGCCCACTCCCAGCCCTCCGCCTCCGCCACCTCCCGGACCTGCACCCGGCAGTCCCGCACCCAGACTCGAGTTCATGTTCATTTGTGCGGTTCACGCGATCATCGATGTAAAGTAATATTTTCGTGTGTCTTTCGAGAACTATCTGTAGTAGTATTAGCCAATTCGGAGAGTGTGCAATTGCCTGAAAACTAATGCATTTTCTAATCTCAGGAAAATACCTTTGTCGGCTATTCAGTTTCGATTTGATACAGTCCCATTTTCCTTATAATAGTCGGAGCACTTGATACCTGCAACTGATTTTATTGTTCTTCGCTTTTGAGCATTTGGTGCGAAATCACCTATGACATTCGCTAGCCATGTTTATCAATTACGCCTTAAAAGTAGGAAATTTGAAAGTCTCAGAAATTGCAGAGTAGACAAACCCCTGAGGAGCTTTAGGAGAGTAGTTAAGTGATGGGCTTAGTCTTGCTTAGCGCTTCAGAAAAGAATCACTCCACTTTACCACTTGCTATCTCACAGGTACCTTACAGAGGCTGGCGAAGTAGATCGATCACCCGCTTTTCCGTCCAACGAATCCCAGTTTTGGCTCAAATTCGGGAATGCTGCATTCTCCAGATAACAGGCGCGCATAACTGCGAAGATGTCAAATAATTCCCCTCGGCGCGCGCGCTCTCTGTTCATCCCTCATTAAAAATCTCTCTGCTGTCGCGCAGCTTCAAGCACTTCATCTCTGTACCACACTACTATCCTCCTTCCCTCCCTCGGCAACAGCAGGAGCAGTGCTCTATCCTCTACGAAAGCGGTCCGTTGGCTTCCGGTTACTCTCGTGGTTTGGAAACGTGTGAGGGTGTGGGTGAGAGACGAGACCCAAGGTGGCGCCTTAATCTCCTAGTGTAGCACAATCATTTTTAGTCTTTTGTTTCCTCCCCGCGTAACTAACTCCCTCCCCTGGAGAAGAGGGTGTCTAAATCTCAGCCTGGCCACGCCCACTTTTCTCCCCACTCCTGATCTTTCGTCGAACCCCCGCCCGTGGGAAACCTATGAGCCGGTGGACCACGTGACTAATGCCACGCCCCCTAAGCTCCATCCTACCCTCCTCCTACAGCCTCCCACATCTTCTTCCCTTATCCAGCTCCGTCCATTTCTCCATAAGTTCCTCCACACGCGTTTTGTTTCGTATATTTCAATATCATGGCGCAGAATATTATTTTTTTCGGGGAAAACCTACCTCAAAAACGAGGTTTCTCTGAACGATCATATTCAGTAGAATAATTTTAATTGATTCTAGATTGATTCTAAATCTTTCACCTCACAACGTAGAAAGTTCCTGTACTTATTGGTTCTTTCTATCAGGTTATATCTTTCCATGAAGTCACGCCTTACAACTTCAATTTTATCATTAACCTTCGATTCGCGCAACTTTTCATCCTTATATGTATACTCAGTAAAATAATCGAATTAATTTCAAAAATATATATTACACAATAAAACAAAATGACAATGCTAACATTACTGAAATTGCAGGAACTACTATCAGGTGCTTTACAAAATCGTCCATAATCGATAGACATTTCAACTTTTCTACAAATATCTATCAAGTTCGTTAGATTCTTAAATGTTTATTTTACTTTCCGGAAAGAGTTGGCAGAGAAATGTTGAAAAATCTGTTATATTTTCTCGAATTAAGCAATTCACTTGTTTTACGACTGCACTGGTTTATTTTGACGAATTACGGAAATGAGAGAGAGTTGCACTTATTTATTACTTCAGATTGAAAATAACTGGATACCGAAGGACTTCAACTTAACATGTAGTAAAGCCAATAACTTGCCAATAGGTCCTTCAACTTGCTCATAGTTACGCGAAAATAAACATGTAGTGTTAAAATAGCAGAGGCTCAGCATATCGAGTACGCAAATCTCTTCACTCATCTACAAATACCTTTTAAGGTATCGCAGATTGTGTTTCACGCTTTATCGTGAAATTCTGAGCAAAGCAGTTCGATAATAACTTGAAATATCGGTAACTCTGTTGTCAATGTTACGTAATAAGCAAAACGCATTCTTTTAGGAGAATGATATAATAATTTTATTGAGTGGATTCTTATTTTTTCTAAACGAATTTTGTCAATTGTCCTTTGGTGTTTTACTGCGGAAATTTCTTCTGAGCTCTATATGAAACGATTTCTAATTCATATTTGAGCTTTGAGGAGTCGTTTTTAAGCCTCACGTTCTGATTTCAATCTTCGGACTTAGAACGCGACCGGTTTCGACCATACAGCCATCATCAGGAACACTACCAGAGATACTGAGAAAATTTACAGTGGGACACTCAGTTTTGCAGGTGAGGTAAGGAGTGTGGAGGGGTTGGTAAAGGTGATTTCGTTTGTTAAATTCAGTGGAGCCGACACAATTTATATGATCTCCAAACAATCTAACTTCTTTCCTTTGGATTGCCTGTGTAGAATTTTAGGTATAAAGGAGCTGGTATGACTGCTCTCCAGGAGGTGGTTGGAGAAGTTGGAGGAAAAAATACTCAGCCGATTGCACCCTAGGTGTTCCTGGGCCCTCACTTTCAATCCGCGTCCAGTCTGTCCGAAATAGGACGCCGAATAATTGTCACAATCCAGTTTCTAAACTCCTGACAGGTCACCAATGTCCCTTTTGTCTTTAACACCGGGGATATTCCTGGAAAGGTTATTCGGGGTATAAAACCCAGCTCTCAGATTTCGGGGTAAAAGATTCTGTACGCGTTCTTTTTATTTAGTCGGGTCTCAAACAAATACATTGAAATTATAGGAATCATTCGATTAAAATGATAACTGGAGGCATTAAACTATAATAACAGCTTAATTGATGTTCTGCCTAAAGTAACCACCATAGTCTATTCCGGAAAGCCGAAAACGATTTAAATTAAAAATATGATAAAAGGATTACTAGAATATTTAAGGTTTACTATCGATATTTAATTTGTAACATTAATGTGTAAAAATTAGAGGAAAACAACATTGAAACAGGAAGATATTGATAAAAGATTTACGGATAGTCTTATTAAAAAACTTTAATGGATATTTTATAGATCTGTAAAATACGCACAGTATTCCCTTAAGTTTTCAGCGGTTTTGAGATATTGGATATTTTGATCGCATCAAGAATTTTTAAATTGGAGATTAATTATGAAATAGAAAGAAGTCTATCAAAAATAGCATTTAATATTTTTGTCTTATTATTTTTTGCTGTTTTGGTTTCGGTACGGATACATTTTATTAATCTTTCAGATTGCAACGAGAAAAATTAGCGAATTTCTTTGGCATCACAAAAAGAGAGAAAGATATTTAGGAGCGGAAACTAGAGGCTGTCGAATATTCGCCGAAAGAAAAGCAAAATTTAATAACTATTCTGTCACCTGCATTAAAATGCGTGTCAGGGATTTTCATATTTCCATAAATTCCTTTTCCATGAATAACCAATCCAAATGAATCTCACATATTTTGGCGCGTCACGAACTGTGTTCTATGAATTCTCTTCTACTTTATTTGGTGGTATTCCATTTATTTATATTCTTAAAGTATGAAATTAATTTCCACCGAATTTAGGGTCTTTTATAGAACTCCACAGGTAGTGCATAGCTCAGTAATTCCCGTAAGACCGACTAGGCTAGCGAAAGGAGTAATAAGAAAAAGTGCGACTAAAATAATTTGCATGTGACTAAAAATTATTTGCACATTCCCGTATCAGTAATAAAAAATTGGGATGTGAGCCCTTCTTTATTTAAAAAATTATTTTCGTGCAAACTTTTGTGTTTATTGAGATGTTGGCATTCATCCCTAGGAAGAACTCTGGTATTCCCGAAAATATAGATATTATGTGAAGGGTATGTATTTCAGTTATGATAACGGTACACGAGTCCCATTGAATGTTTTCCTTCGTGTAGATAATAGATTTTCATTACTATTTCAAACAATAAAATCATCGACAGCTTTCTCCTGAAGGGCGGATAATATGAATTAAATTAACATTGTAATTTTTCTCGAATTCTTATCCATTCTTTACATGTAATATCATTTGGTTTACGAGGTAGCTAATAGCTAAAGAGATCAGAAATGTTCATTTTTATCGTGAGAGAGGGTATTATTATTATTATGCCTGTTTTGTTGCGGAAACTAGATCTAAAAATGAGCCTTGTAAACTAATAGAAACGTAATTTTGTTTACTTGTAAGGCCGTTCACCAACTTCAAGCCGAAGGTTTACGAAGAACAAACATTTTTATGGTATTATGACTTATTTGTATTAGAGTAATGTTTGAATCACAGTAACGTGGTGGTTTTATTAAAAGCACCTCGAGTACTTAGGTCATTTCGCACATATGGTTTCCCGGCGGGAAACGAACCCGAGACTGCACTAAAGGTGAAAGCGCAGCCCAATCCGCGAGCCAACGCAGTAAGGTAATATATAGATGTGTACTTTATTGGAGAAGTAATCTCAGCAATGCCATCACAGAAAAGTGTTTTATCGCTATTGCGAATAAGTTTTGCGTTAATAGATCATAAGGTTCTTATGAATTTGAGGTTAGGTTTTTAAATAAATCTCAATTCCAAACCGTTGTTTGTATCGTCGGCTCTGTTAAAATAGTCTTTATACTCCATTTAGAAGGAAGTAAGAAAATCAAAACCATTTTATTTTACCAAGACTAAATTTGTATTTAGATTGCAAACTTTTTCGGGCAGTATTACGAATATATCGTAACAGGAAAAATGTTTAAAACCCTGAATTCATATCCTGGGGAAAATAATATATTTAGTATATGTATATTATTATAGCGTTCCCTTTTCTTTCGCCTTCATTCTTTGCTGAATTTCATACCTCCTTCTGTAGATCCTTTTTCCTTACCGAAAGGGACTTTTATAAATTTAGGTTTAACGCACACCACATCATTGTAATTTCTGCCCCTACTTTCTATTATTATTCTCTTGTTTATTATTATTTTTCATTGTTCTATTTCTGTTGCTGTACTTGTTATGTTATCTTCAAAATTGCCATTTATTTGCTATATGTGGTAAATAAATAAATATATGCCTACAGAAAATTGGTTGCGTTTCCGATATTGACACGAATTTCACCGATTAATTTTATTCTTCAATTAACATATGGCCGATACTGCATGAATGGAATTATTTTCAGGTTTTCGTTCCGAATCTCTCCTTCTGTCGACCTTCCGTACGCTATTTCCGCAATACCCTCTCAAAATAAACTCCGCGAGTTATCCAAACTTCACGGTTAAAAAGCTGCTTCGCCGCTATTAATGGGGGACTTTGCTTCATTCGGGGTCTTTTATCTTCGAGAAATCCTTGAAAAGCTAAGAAAAGCATTTTGAAAACCCGGTCTTTCCGAGCGAAAATCCCTGTCCCGAGTAGAAAATCTTTTGAAAACTCCACTTCCCAGATTTCTTCCCATTCCCTACTCGCTCTTTGTCTCTCTCATTTCGCCAACGTTTCCTCTCCCCCTTCCACTCCATTTTCGCACCATCTCGTCACTTTTATTCCTCCGCCGACTGACAACTTCACACACGCCATCTTCGTGATGTGTCTACGCGCTCAAACGATCGTGTTTGCGTATGTAATCGCATGTGCCCGCCCGTCTCCTTGTGCTTGTTTACCCACAATTCCCTGCGGGCATCTCTCTCTTTCCTTTTACTAATCCTTCTTATTCTTTCCTCCTCTTCGGTCTTTCCCTGGTTTTCTTAACACCCTCTTCCCTGCCTATTTTCATTTCCTTTTTCCTTGTTGGGTTCTTGGGGGACCCGTGTAGGCATTGGCCAGGGAATGAAGGAGTTGGTTATCGTATCTATGATATCGATAATAATATCAAATTTGAATTACTAAATATAAAGGTCCTAATATCGCGTGAATTTGAAGTCCTTTCTCACAGCTAACATTCACTAACTCAGACGTACATGCCCATGTAATGATACGAAACTAGATCTGCGTTCCTGTCTTGCTAGTACGTTTACAACTCAGCCTAGTAATTTTGGGATGAGATGAGATGGGGTCTGTTTAAAATATACATTCAAAGATTTCTCTCTTAAGTTCAATATGATAATAAATTTCAGTGAGATGCTATTAATCTAGCAAACTCTTTGGCGCGAGTTACTTTCATTCCATTTCATAGGTCAATGAAGTGACTGCTAACACGCAACTACGGTTCTTATCTCAGCAGTCGGAAGGATCGTTTGCAATATATTGAAATGAAGAATATCTTTATTATCATGTGATGATAGCAATGTAGCCAAAACCGGTCTTCTTAATAAAGTCTTTCTTGTGGAAATTACAAAGTTTTTCTTCACTCCGTTATAATGTCATACCACGAAGTCCGGCCATACTATGATAGGTTTTATTTTTCAGTCGCAATTATCTGATCAGCCTACATGCTGTTCTTGAATACTCAGAGTGAATTACCATAGAAATTCAGGAAATCATAAGGTTTCCATGGAATGCGTTCGCCGAAATCATATTAGTTTTCATCCAAATGTTATTCATATTCGGATATAAGTGGTTCTCATCTTAATAAAGCCTCCATAAATCATAAATCTTTTTCCTTGTTCGTTAATCGTTATCTGAATGTACCTATTTTATGATGATACTAGTAAACGCCCCCGTCAAGCATGACGGAAGTTTATTTATTTGAAAGAAAAACTTTGTAAGTTCCACACAGATTTTAATTGGCAACCGGTTTCATAAGTCTCCTTATATCATCAGGCATGTAAGGAGACTTATTGGAGATTAATTATGAAATAGAAAGAAGTCTATCAAAAATAGCATTTAATATTTTTGTCTTATTATTTTTTGCTGTTTTGGTTTCGGTACGGATACATTTTATTAATCTTTCAGATTGCANGTACTTCTAAGCACAAAAAAAGTCGTAAGATCATAATAACTGAATATATTTCTTACCATTTATAATATTTACTCCACTGTTTTCAAGTCATGAAAGCCTACTTTACGTAAATTTCTTATAAAAATTATAAGAACTGATTCCTTGCACTTATATGGGATAACTCATGAAATCAAGTTTCAACAATTGCCTTGGTCGTCAAAGAGATGGGTTGTTTATTTCCCAAAAATTGTACGAATTTTCCGTGTATTTTATCAAAGTTCTCGCAATTTCGAAATTATATGAATGATTTACGACTAAAGTAAGATTCTATGATTATTTTCCTTTCTTGTGACACTTGTCTCTATTTCGTAGGACCATTGTTTCTAACTTAATTTAGTAAAAGGAACAACCTCTGAAAGACATGAAAACGTAATGTACGTACATCTCTTATGGAAACGAATGTTATGCTCCTAGGTTAGAACCCGGGCCTTTACAGAGATGAGAATAGATTTCCTGGGGGTTTAAGCATCGTAGAAACACAATGCAGTTTGTTTCAGCTATCTAAGTCAAGCCGTTTCTGAGATAAATATGGGGACGGACGGACAGACATTTTCTTTTTATATATTCCCTGACATTCAGGAATAAAGTAGAGATACCGAGAATCTAGTAATAATTGCATTAACTTTTTGGGATGGAAATTTCCAGAATTCAGTTCATTGCAGGAAAGGGGTAAGGATAGTATTGTACGATAAGTGGTGCGGTTAGGAATGTTCCCGAGGAGAAACGGACTCGAAACCGAGTCTTACGTTTTAGGTTAAAGCAGTCTCCCGGAAAGCGGAAGACCCGGGCTCGAATCCCGGTCCTGTCACACTTTTTTCATGTTTGTTTCTACTCGGGAATTCTGAAAATAGTTTTTGCAACATTTAAGTCAAATTTTATTCACATGATTAACAAGGTTTCAGTAATATTCAAAAGGATATTGCACCAATTTAGATTATTTGTGTTATGTTTCTAAAACTTTTAGGATGTTGCTTTTAATTGAGCGCAGCCGTGCGCTTGGTTTTAATTGATCGAGCTTCTTGAAATAGAATTGTGCCGTATTTTAAAAGCCATTCAGTCTCGTTATCTGCAGAAAACAGCAAGGATCCCTTCTTTCTGAAATGGAATAGCATTTTAAGAATTAATTTTCTCAAGTATGGGAGAAGAAATAAAGCACGCAGAGCCAAAGCAGGAGAATAGAGGCGCCGGATTGTTCTGGCGCCAGGAAATGAAACAAAATGTATTTATTGACGTTAAGAGCAGTCGGTGGTTTACTGCCGTAGGCATCAATATCGTGGGATCCCCTACGATTCGTGGGGCTTTGAATTTGTACCTGGTCCGATTCCCAACGATAACAATTAGAGATATTGTATATACGTTTAACTCTTTGCACTGACAGGATTTTCTCGATGTATTTTCCTCAACCACCCACTCATCATCGGAAACCGTCCCCTCTCTGCATTCACTCACTCCAAATCCCGGGGAAAGAATCCACTTCCGTAGTCTGCACCTCGTTCAATATGGAAGTGCCCGAGGTGGGAAGCACGTCACCAAATGTTTTTTGGGTATAACTATCCGACTGAACGAGAACCGTTCATGGGAAATGGACCCCTCGGAAAATGGGTGGTGAGATTGAGGAAACATTCTAAGTCTTGGATTCCATCCTCGGTGTTGGAATCGCCAATGAGGAGCTTCTCTCTCTCTTCCAATGCTACACTCAACCGTCTCTTCACCAATCAAGGCTTAATCCTCTCTCGAAGGCAGGTAGTAGAGGCTCTATTATGGTGTTACCGACGTGCAGACACAACAAGGGGCGGACTGTTTGTGAAAACAAACTCAACACTGCTGCAAGTTGCGTTTGGAAGGATAAATATTCTCAGGTTTTGAGGAGGGAATAGAAAACAGCAAGATTTTATACGACGCCAGTCGCGGGCATGAATGTAAGCATACTCTCACCATCGTAAAGAGCTATCGATTTTTAAAACGAGTAAATTTGGGTTGCTAATGATGTTTATTTTTAATGCTCTAATGAACGGGGATATTATCGGGTAGTCCACGTAAAAATTCTTGAAATCTGCTATATATTAGACAGAAAAATTTCATGGAATTGGAGTTCGTTGTTAGCCAATGAGAGATGATTTTATCTTCAACATGATTTTGAAGTCTTACCTAGTTTGATGAATTTTGGCTCAATTCTAAATGTGATGAGCGATCACTCGCGGAAACCTGGTCATGTCTGTAATAAAGTCCTGTGGAAAAAGTACAAAATCTCTTTTCCTGCAAACATGGAGTATTTCCATTAAACATCGCCAGTGAATTTTAGCCAATATTTGTGCATTTCACAAGGGGATGGTTTACTTACTATACTTTCTTGAAGGTGTAATTGAGTTTTATTGTGAAGCATCTTGTGAACATGCATCGTTTTTTACTAGGGTAGCACCGCATCATTACTTTTCGACAAAGGAAAGAGCCTGAATTCCACTTTCTCAGGCGCGCGATTTGAAAATATCACATTAAAACTTAGCAAATATTATCCATGCAAAGCACTTATTTGCCTTATGTCGTCGTTATTCGGCATAGTCCTTCATTATCCTGAATTATATGATTAGTTCAAACTACTGCAAGCATATTAATAAGGTGTATTTATCAGCTACACGTATCACGATATCAATCCATTAAATCTGATTTGATCAAGCTCAACTTTGTGGAAGGGAGCCATTCTAAATAAGGTACGAACACTTAGTAACTTCCACAGATATATTTTATTTCACAAATATATTTTATTTGCCTAAAGATGTCGATTCATCGACGAAACTAGTCGCCTCTGTGAAATAAAATATATATGTGGAAGTTACTAAGTGTTCGTACCTTATTTAGTCAATCCATTAAGTTTAATGGATAATAAACACTCGTCAAAGTCGTTGTCTTTTAAACCGTGATGAACGAACAAGACTTTGAGTAGTGGTAAATATGAAACTATTGAAAAAATATTTTTATGAAAAGTAGAATATTATGATTATATAATAAATATTGTGTTATTAATAGAAAAAAATTAGACTCAGTCCTAACCATCGAGTATTTCGATCTCTTAAATCGTAAATAATATAAATAAATTTACTAAACCGAGATTCAAAACTTTCTATGGTATTAATCGAAGTTTACGAAGGAACAAAACGACCATAATTTAAAGGCTTGACTTCCCCAGTCTTCTGTATAGATTTGTGGAAGTTCTCTTCCTTAATTCGAAGCCATTGATCGAATATGTTTCTCTTTCCACGTTTACCCAATCTCTTCCTCCTTGCAGGAAGAGTGCTAAAGGTCAAGATTCCGTCATTTGGAAGGGAAGTACTGCCAAGTTTTCCGCCCTCTACCCCTTCCTTCCTTCTCTCTCTTCTCCCATCCCCCTGCCTCCTACTATATCAAAAGAATCCGTATTTTCACATAAATTATTTTATCAATAAATTATATTAGCTGATAAATGAAAAATTATATTAGCATTTTAAAGTTTTAATTTAACACTATGGCACTAAACGATTGCGATACTTCAGGAAAATTCCGGTCAATGGAACGAATTCCATTGCTAAAAACATTTAAAGGCTCATAAATCCTATTCATAAGTCCATACATCTTAAAGTAAATGTACTCGTATGCATAAAGTTCAAAGCTTCAGTATTAACTTACTATATGCATGGGAAAATCTCATCTTTACATTCATCAATCACTTTTCGTTTTAGTAAGTAACAACTAGGATGTTAAAATATAACCAATAACTGAACATTATCGTAAATATTGATAACATATAGAGTAGATGGATGGATTATGCTACATACGATTATTATTATTATTATTCACATTACACTGCAAGTAGATGCCAGGTCTGGTGGCAGTGAACATACTAATTTAAAATTACATACATCTACAGACAATACATAAACATACATACATTTACATACATACATAAACATATCTAAATACAATCATTTCTAAGGGGAACTAGTCTTCTGCCTAGCATTTGCTCTAGAAGGGAGGGAAACCCCTCAGAAAACCTCCCTTAGGGGGTCATTATAATGATATTGAATAGTTTTGCGAAATGGTTGGTTTAATAACTAAAATTTTTGTTTGAATAATGGCATATTCGATAACTCAGCGAACGCCATCAGCGTTGGGAAAATTTCATTTTCACCAACGCACCATTATTATGCACCAACGCACCAACATGTAATCGCTGTCATAGATGTCATAAACTCGTCCAATTTCTTATAAAAATTTAAACCACAACTTAAAAAGTTTAAACTACTACTGCTTGTAATTATTGACATTGTTTTACCTATTAGCGTCACAAAATATTTGAAGGTAATTAGGTAGAATAGCGGAGGTTAAGCTCATAGTTAAACAAAGTATGTAACTTCTGATTTAAAGAGCTTGTTTCCTTTGTTCCCTATATTTGAATAATAAAATATTTGAATAATTTTATGATAACTGATGTGTTCACATATCCAAAGTTTTCTTTTAAAGGTTTTTTCCTTTTTCATATCATTACTATCTAATAGTATCAATTGTAGTAATTACTATCTTAAAACATCAATAGTATTCAGTATCTTGACCACATATTTTTCTTGTTGAATTGTAGCGTATTTTCATAATTTTATTCAGTGATGTAGAATCTTACGAGCGTATCTTATATTTTTCTAAGATTACTTTAATTATGATCCTCCCTCTACCATCCTCGGTTAGTCTGTTGAGTCCATAATTTTTCTAATTTATGCTGAAATATAATCGCAGAAGGAATCTGGTGAATTATTAACAATAGTTGTATATTCCTCACCACATAGAATACACAGAGCGTAAATCTCTTGTGAGGAATATAGAAACCCTTTAAGTAAATATTTACTGATTTGCGTTTAGCAGTTCTACTGACTCATTAATAAACAATGGAGATAATAGTGAGGGAAAAATGGAACCATGCATATTAGATAGGGATAATATTATCAATTTCTTGATATTGCCCTTATTTTTAGCGCATGCTTAGCGTCAATAACATACACCGGTTCTTCTCCAAGTATTTTCTCAAATTTCTCTTCAGTTTTCGCAAACTAGAAACGGCAAGCAGTTAACCTATTTCAGGTTTCTCTTCCCATGCTATACGTTGTGGTAAACAGTGGCTAATCTGCAAATTTAATGCATCATATCACATTATTTCCCTTTCATGAGTTGCATACCCTTCATTATATGCAACTATTTTTTATTGGGAATTGCTTCGTAAATTTAAGTTGAGTATAAATATTGTTTGATTTCATTTGCTTAATTTCTAACTTTTTATTTTTCCACTCTATTGAATGTTATTTGATCTCCGCAGTGGGAGTTTTTCCTGTTTTTTTTCCTTCGCCTACAATAACTTGGGAAGATTTACTACAAAACACTCACTTTCTCTCCAGTTACTGCCAATTTTCCAGTTTAATTACTATAGCGACATAAGAGGTTGGGTGGAATGTGACCAATCACTCAGGTATACCCAAACTAAACTGAGAGATAATCTTATTTAACTTCTTTAGATTTAATCATTGATACCTATCTTTTCCCTCACCAACTCTTGCGAACTCATAAATTTTTTTCTAATTCACTTGCTCACACCATTCAAATGCTCTTCTTCATTGAACAATTCGGCAGGCATTTGAAACCACCATTCAGAATCATTTGCAGAAGCCAATGCTTGAATAAGCGATGCTAATGAAAAGAGCCATTCACTTAAATAAGCTCCTGCGTATCCATCCCGTGAATCAATGGAACAGTATAACGTCTTCAGCGAGCTAAGAGCGAAGGCAAAAAAGTGCGAAGAGAATTATTTCACGGGACTCGGTTGGCGCGAATTTATTTACACAGCGCCTCCAATATTTGCCGTCCCAATCTCCGGAAAAGTTTGATGGATGTCATCAGTGAGGAAAGAAAACACTCGCCTCGGGTCGCCTCCAAAAATATTGCGCCGGGACACGAGACCACACACCACGCACTCTTCGGGTGTTTCCTTTCCCGCGCCGACGTTTAAAAATCCCTTTCCCTTCCTCTCCCTCCGAAAAAACATATCCCGCCGAATCCTACGGTTAATTTTTGCTACCTTCAACTCACACGAAATGGAGCACATGGACGGGGAACGCCAGACGATAGTGCTCTCCCGAGAACTAAATAAAAAAAGACAAAAGGTTTCGAGACTTTTTCTCTTTTGCCTTCGCCTTCTCGCCTTTGCCTGTGGTTCCATTAAAATAGGATGATCGACTGTTTGAATCCCATTCCAGTGTTTCATGCGCTTAAATACTGCGGTAACATGCTTTTTAAAGATCGCCACGCGTACGTTCTTGAGTTGGGAATACACGTATAACAGACAATACGATACTTGTGGCAAAACTGGCCAAACGGTAACCTTTCTATAGATATTACATGTAATAAGTATAGAATATAAAATTTTAATAACTTAATATATGCTCTACAATTTCCATGCATTATATGTATCCAAAGTATTATAACATCACATCTAAACAACACACTTTTAAATATGCTGCGTTACAGACTTCTACGCTTTGTTTTAATGTATTTTGTAACGTTTTGGTAACTATTTTAATTTTTTACATACCATCGTATCATAGATTTCATTATTCTATGGAGTTGTAGAAAGCACTTTCGAGAAATTAATTATACGATAATCATAAAGAACTTTCGAATGTTTTTAGGGAGAGGATGAAAATTGAAGAAAATGGAACCTGTTGGAAAGGGCAATAAGGGCTTTAATTCTTAAATTGCAAATAACATTGAGAAATTCTAACGGTTATGTGAATAACAAAACTTTTCATATTATGTCATAGGTAAAGTATGAGGTGTTTTCCTATCCCCAATCTTCCAGCAGTAAACGTTTTTTAATCCATCATAATTTTTTAGTTTCTTTGTTGTGATTTTACGAAATAGATAAATCGAAGATGTTTAAAAAAAAGGTTAATATTTTGTTTAAATATAATGAGTAATTACTCAGTACGTATCTTTGCGAGTGAATCCTTTATAAGGAAATTGGAATCTCACCATAGTTCATTGGTAATACTGTAGCAAATAAGCATTTTCATACGACTTGGCGTCATATTATTAATTCATATTGATAGAAGCATTGCAATGAGTTACCTCACCGAGACAATCTCTTTTCTTCAAGAATGCATGAGAATCGAAACAAGCATTGCCCAATCATTTGTTACCATTCCTCCTCTAGCAGTATCTTGGGATCCTTTTGCTGTTTCGTGAAAAAAATCACAGGAAACAGCGAAAGAAATGACCGAGAATGGAGACAGGAAAAGGTTCTCTTCCGTCTCCGGGATATATCGATAGTAACCAGATGTCGCTCAAGAGCTCGCACGGTCGCAGCGTATTTCATTATTGGCCGTAGGGAGGGAAGGAAAATTGCCGAAGGGTCTCGTGGATACTGAGATTTTCGTTAGCGACGGAGGAAGATAGGGGTGAGAGAAGATGAGTGGCCTTTAGGAGCGGAGTGAAGCAAATGGACGGGTTGCGGAGGAAAGGGTAACTGAGTAGTGATGGTGGGTGAGGAGGTGAGTTGGATGGTGAGCAAGCACGGGATGCGTTGGAGGAAGAGATGGGTGCGCTCAGCCTCCGGTGTTACGTGGGTGGGCGGTTGTCACTGTTGAGCGCCGACGAGGTTACGCCAATGGTCCACGCTCCAGAGACACGAGGGAGCGCATGAGTGACGGCCGCTAATGGCTCAGAGGAAAAGTGCCGGAGGGGTGCTTTGAGGGGAGGTCCTCCGGAGGCCTTTCCAGGAGAGGTGGTGGTGTGAAGGATATGGATATGGATGGAACGTGTGGAAGGGTTCGTGGACAAAATGTGCGATATTGTTTTCTTTGATGTGAAATAAAGAATGAGGTCTAAGAAGTTAGATAACTTTTATGTGATTGTTCTGGTACAAAATGAAGAAATTCTTTTTCTGACAATTTTCGGACAATTTTCTGAGAATTATCGCATGTAACATGTATTATTTATGATGCTTCGTTTGAATGACCCTTGCGTGGAAGTTTAACACTTATTCTGACTCAAAGAGGAAAGCAAATGCAAACTACCTCACTCCTCATCTTGCTCAGTAAGCCTCGTTTCTCCTTGGTTGTGAATTGTAGAGGGATTGAGGTTCAAACCGGTCTACGGGCTGAATACTGCACAGACAGATAAGGATACTGTTAATAATAATCACGCCTTTTCAATGTTATAGGTTTATTTATTCCAATGGTCTATAAAGGGGTTGTTATGTACATGCGCAAACCTGCACTGCTTGTATAGGATAGAAAAAAGCTTTCGAACATTTCCGTCAACCACTGAATAGAGAATGGCTAATATCAAAAGGTAATAACAAAACCTATTATTGACACATATCTTGAAAGTGGATTCAAAATTTGATTTTGAATGAATATTGCTATTATTTCTGCTTCTGTATCCTCAGAAATTCCTCCAAAATTCTAAAGCTCTTTGTTCTCCGTATGGAGTGAAAGGAAATCTTTCGGTATTTTTCGATTAAATTAAAAATCCTTACGAAATTATCGTTGGATCATTTCTACAATATAAAGAAATTCACAATACTAGAAATATTTAAGATACACTAAAAACTGCTTAGTGAATGATTTACTTTAAATGGCCTTTGCCGACNATTGAAAGAAATGGCAGAAAGCGTCGCCCCTTATCTCAAAATTATATTTACCAAGTCCATTTACGAAGGTAGAGTCCCAATAGATTAGAAGTCAGCGAATGTTACGCCTGTTTATAAAAGTGGATTAAGGGAGAACCAAGGAAATTATAATTCACAATACTAGAAATATTTAAGATACACTAAAAACTGCTTAGTGAATGATTTACTTTAAATGGCCTTTGCCGACTTTTACGAGAGAATAATATATAATTTGACTTCGAGGAACCAATTCTTCGAAATATTTTCTGTGTAAAATTATTTACATTCGTAATTTCCTTGGAAACACAGATGTTGGGGGGTATGAACCGAAATCGGAAAGTATTTACTGTAACAGATGGAAGCTTGTTGATTTTAATGTGACAGCTTTTTCACCCTTTCTATCCATTTTACGCCTATTTATCGTTCCATTTCTGTTCTTGGGGAGAATTTCTTTTTTCTCACTCCATCTTTACTCACTTCCCCGTCAAAATTGCCGCTTCTTCCTCCCTTTTGACCCCCACCTCCTTCTCTAACCCATATCATCCTTAAAAGCGGTGTGTTTTTCTTCGAATTACCTCTCAGCCTCTCGCTTCTGTAAGAATAAATATATCTTCCTGTTACCTTGCAACATGACGTTTGAACTTTTGTTTGAACGTGAAACATATTTAAGGGCACTTAAAACCATATGGAGCTTCATCACAGAGGAATACGTGATGATAATCCGATGAATTCAGCCAGTTAAAACTTTTAAAATTTGATTCTTATAATAAATATTTTAAAGTCACCACACAGTCCAGTTTGCGATTAAAATTGATGTGAATCAGAAAGGAACACTGTTAAATCACAGAAGTAATGTTTTAATTGAACTGACCACGACTAAACTATCAGAGAATTATTTTTAAATATACATTATTTTCAATTTCATTAGCCTGGTAATTTAATTACACTGTTTCTATCATACGATTAGTATATATTTTCTTTAAATTCAATGGGAAAGATATCTATCGGATTGTTCTGTATTTTTATTCCAGCACTTTCTTAATATGTGTAAAAGATTCACACCTAAAGTCGCGATATTTCTAGCTTTTTTATTCCTTTAGTTTATACATAACGTCTATAACATAACCTCGGGTACATACCTCTCTTTTTACATTTAATTTAGTAGCCAACTTTGAATAAAATTGCTAAGATATATTTCTTGAGTCTAACTATGACTCCAGAATATGGCAAATATGCAATCAAAATTAAACATCTTGATGCAGTATTATTCTAAATGTTGTCCATTCAATCCATGCAAAGTGTGGTTGTAAATAAGGGTGCAGCCAGGCTTTGTCTCAGGAGAGGGGTTGTTAGTCAGGGAATAAACGTAGAATTGCCTATATTCCTGGGGCAAGCAAACTTTGCCTTAAATGCGATAAAGATTGAATCAGATTTATAAATACATATATTCTCTGCTAGTCGTAGGTTGAGTGTGTAACTGTAAATATTTTTAAACAATTACAATATACCTCCGGTAACTACGATTTCAAAACCCATTTTGGCTCTGGGGGGTTTTAACACCCCAACCTCTTCTGGTTACGCCACTGGTTATACTCGTATACATTCGGTATGTAGTCAGGACATTAAGAAGGGAATTTTAGTGTATGTAAACAGCCTGATAAGTACATTATTCAAGTCGCTATATTGCAGACCACGTCAATCAAAAAAAATCACCTTCTTGTATCATCTTTTATAATTACGCATCAGCAATTTTCAGCCGTTTCTTACGTAAGGTAGAAACGACGATCTTCTTATGAGCCCTGTAGATGAGAGGACGTAGCTACAATATACCCTATTATAATGAAACTCATGTAATGTATAAACGAATACTGCTCTTGTATATATTTTAGGCTTTGATTGCTATAATTTCGGATAGTTTCTTGGTTACTTTAATCATCTTTTTATTGCGTTCTATACTACTGCGCTTAACCAACTCCAAATACACGCTATTAAGCTTTTCCTCTTTACGAATGTTTTACTCGTTTAAATTTTCACAAACCACGTTATTTTAATTATTAACGTATTTTGATGTCGAAATACCCAAGTGAGTGTCTATAACACGCGATCCCTTTGGTTAACATTTACCACTCAAACAACATAGTGTATAGAAAAGGTTTGGGTGTGGGAAAAATGCTCAGCTAAGGGAATTCGGAATTTTGTGTGAAAACCTCCCGAAAGAAAAGATGAGAAATTAGAGACATAATCTAAAACATTTCCATTTCAAAAACAACGAATGTTCGTGAAAACTATCCTAATATGTAGCAGATTGACGTAATTGTTTCGTCCTTGGCTGGTAAGGTATCTTAATGTACGTTGATCATGTTTTTAATTGGAAGAGCAAGAGAATATGGACAAGAGACCAGAAGACAAGAATAGTTTAAAGAAATGGAATTTTTCATTAGAATAGTTGGATGCAAGGAAACATAGCCGTGGCTAAGACACGGTTGGAATTTAGATTCAAAGTCTAATTTCCTCATTTATTAGTAGTCAAAAACTCGACCTATATTTTTATAAATAAGATAAAAGGAAGAGTGAAAGAGGATATAATTGTACCTCAGAAATGAAATATCTGAACTCGCGTTTGCATTGAAAGCTAACTTATAATGATTGAAATCTTTGGAATGAGGCAGCTGAGCTATTCAATTCATCAGTTAAATGTCATTACATATCTGGCATTTGCGTTTCAGTATTTGTTTCAGTGATTCGACAGTTAGGATCCGCAGAAACTTTTTATCGATGATTAGTCAACGAAAACGACGGAAATGTAACTTGCGATGCGAAGAGGAACAACATATTAAATATCTTTTATCAAAGTGTATTCACGGGCGATAGTTGCAGAGATACCCTTCCGGAGATTAATACGCTCTCGTCGATGGAAATTATATGCTTTACCGAAGATGGAATTGCAAAACTCTTACGTAATATTAAGTCAGACAAATCGCCAGGTCCAGAGGGTATTCCGGCTAGAGTATTGAAAGAAATGGCAGAAAGCGTCGCCCCTTATCTCAAAATTATATTTACCAAGTCCATTTACGAAGGTAGAGTCCCAATAGATTAGAAGTCAGCGAATGTTACGCCTGTTTATAAAAGTGGATTAAGGGAAAACCAAGGAAATTATAGGCCTATCTCATTAACTTCGCTCTCCGGAAAAGTAATGGAGCACGTCGTTGTTAGCTCACTTATGAAGTTCTTAGATAGCAATCGTTTCCTCAGTAAGAACCGACACGGATTTAAAAAGAACCGATCATGCGAAACTCAACTAGCTCTACTAGTCCGTGATATCTTAAAGTCTGCTGAGAGTAAAAAGCAAGTGTGCCCTATTTTCCTTGACTTCAAGAAAGGTTTCGACAGGGTCCCCCACTACAAATTAATTTACAAACTAAAGTTAGCAGGTATGAACTAGGAAATAATTGAATGGATCAAGGATTTTCTACACGAGAGAGAACAGCAAGTACTTGTTGGCGTTAGTTCGGATAAAGTCAGAATCACTTCAGGCGTACTTCAAGGCAGCGTAGTCGGACCTCTGCTCTTCCTCATTTATATCAATGACCTAAGCGATAAAATCGATAGCAATATGAGGATATTTGCGGATGATTCGGTAATATATAGAGAAATATCAGGTGACGAGGATAGTGTTTCACTCTATATATACGACGAGTATATGGCACCCAGCGGATGAAACGTACTCTCGCGAACTCGAGAAAGTGCAGCGTAAGGCGATACGATTTGTTAAAATGTGCTACGATAGAGAAGCAAGTGTAACGCAAATGCTCTCAGACGCAGGTTGAGAATCCTTGAAAGAAAGGGGATGTAGATGAAAAGACCATTATGAGTAAATAGTTTTAGCAAAAAGTCTATTTTTTAATAATCTATTCTATCTCAAAGTCCTTAATGATACTAATCAGTGGTGAATAACTAAACTCGGCTAAGGGTTTACTGACTTATAAATATGTTTCTTTCATTGGAAAATATTTAAATGGTTGGAACTATGTAAGAGAAACTGAGGAAAAATCGTAATAAAGATATATTTGAAGGCCGCATACATAGCAATAGAGTAAGATTGAAGTTTTTAGTCATAATCTCAATGGAAGTAGAATTTGGAATTAAATTGCCCTAGTTGGCTGATGGAAATAACAGTGGAAGAAATGCACAAAAGCAAAAGCTATACCCATATTTCAGCCTTGGTGATACTGTATCAGCCGTTATTTCCGTCTTTTGCATCAATTTTACTAAGCACAAGGAAGAAGGATTATTGTATACCCATTCATCAACTTGGTTCGGGACCTATAACGGGTTTATATATTTATGTAATCATGATGTAGATTTATGGTTGCTCTTGCTGCAATTTAAGCTTTCGCATAAATTCTGTAGTGATTAAGTGTAGTTCCGGTCGTCAAATTCACTTACCTTTCATGATAAGAACTTACCTTTGCAATCCCCTGTGCTGAATTCGGGAGAGTGTTAGACTTTTAAGTGTTTTAAATACGCAGGCATTCTGTTGTTGGGATTCAGTTCGTCAGCTGTCCGCTTCGTGGAACTGGCAGCACTGTCCAATCTCTCCGTTTGTAAGCAGTTCCTAATTTGAACGGAAGAGGACGTCGGAAGCGTTTCCATTCTCTCGTCTTCGGCGCGGGAAATCTCGATTCACCGGCCTTTCAATTGTGAAATCTTAACCCTTTCCCTTATAAACCGCCAAGAACTGCCCGTAATTTAATCCCCACTTAGAGGCGAAATTTAAAAGCTCAGTTCCCCAGAATTTTGTCTTTTAAGTTACCAGAGATGGTCACCACTGTACGATCATCTTAAATCTATTGTAACTTTGGAGCGATTCGTTTGATGATCATGGATATTTTAACAAAAGTGCACAATAGATTATTTTGTTTATAAAAAAATTCTTGCCTTAATTTGACTCCCCTACTTCTTTTTCTTGGTGATACTGCAAAAAACAGCTAACTCTGCATAAAGGAAAATCGCAGTTATTACACTTATAGGTTGACTGTAATTTGTTTCCTGCAGGGGTTAACCTTTTCTTCGTACTACAGTTTACACAAACTTTCTTTCTACCCCCTATTTTTACTAGGCTGTGTGTTGCTCTGGGTTAATCTGGTAGAAGTTGTTCAGGTCTTCGATGGCGCGAAATTTCGCGAGATGAAATTCTATATAATCTGTCGATAGAGCGCCAGCCAAAAATCTTTTTGCGTTTGTCCGTGCCTGAACCTGCTTCTCTGTGCTGAACTGGTATGGTACTGTTACAGAGAAAGTAATTTTAGCGGCGTGCCGGTACCTTATGATAAGTGAAAGATCGTTGACGTTAATGCATTGTACAAACATCGAAGTAGTTTGATGCCATTTGAACGTGATTTTTAAAATAGAATGTGCTCACATTTTCAAATTTTCGAATTTCCTTAAGCATAATCAAATTCAATGACCATTGGTAAAATCCAATACAATATCTGATGTAAAAGTATGATATAATCCAGTTCTACAAAAAATATGAAATACAATACTTGGTAGAAATAATCAAGAAGAACATATCGCCTGGTATATCAAAGAATACAAATTCCATTTGAAAAATCCGATGGAGATCTATGATAGTTGCATAATCACTTGGTCAGTAAACTGATAACATTATCTTGTCTGGGGGTACCAGAATTTAATATTTAGAGTTTTATATTTAGTCAGATACTCAAAACTAGTAATTTTTATCCTGTACAACAGATAATGAATAATAGTAAATATTAAGAAGTATATTTTTATTTATGTAAAGGTATGTACGTAGCATTAAATTTCTTGTTTGCTTGATCAGGCAGATATTGAAAATACATAATATTATATTTTTCGTATAAATATAAAGATTCTTAAGGATAATACATTGGCATTCAGAAGGCCTGCGCACTGTCTCTTTCTAACAAGGAACATTAACGGACTGTTACCACCCGATTTAATTCAAACTCGGTAGGTTCACAGTTTATGGTGAGAAAAAAAGATTTGTGAAATCATACGTTCCCTAGTGGCCTAGGAGCCGAGATATTCGAGATGAAAAATTTTAAACTGACCACCCGGGCCCCTCTCTGCGATGCCGCACTCCCAGGCGGGAATAGCGGGCGCGAGTCCCGATGAGCTCGCCGCTCCGCCGAGAAGACGTCGCGCGGGGGAAATTCGCAGGGATTTATATAGGGACGGGAAACACTGGGAGATATGGACTCTTCATACGTGGCACAGAATGTACTCTGTGACCATGATACACGCAGGAACTGGAATTATTGGTGGTCGTGGTCTCTCGAACCCTTCCAAAGTGCTGTCATAAAACATTCTTGCAAATAATACGCTGTCTATTGTAGGGTTTGTTAACCGAGGATGTTTTCTCCTTCTCGTTGCTGTTTCACCTACAGTTTCCTACAGTTAAACGGTAGTTTTTGAGCTGCTGACGGAAGAGTACCGGGAAAGGATAAAGGGAAAAGGGCTGGAATAGAATATTTTGTTCAATTCTAGTTGGTTTCGCCTATGCTCGGACATCCACGCTCACACTCGTTGCTGTAGAAATTCAACGCATATAACTTTCGGTCATTTTTATTCCAGTAGTTTTTAACTGTAATTCTGGTCGGGTAGTTTTCTACCATTTTCTACACCATACATCGTCATGGTGATAAATGAGCAGAACGTTTTAAAATTGTTGGAAAAAATTCCCTGCGGCAAATATAGATTCGGAACCAACAGAGGGAAATGGATCTTGCAGAAAAGTTAGCATGTAAGTGTTTTACAAGTAAGATAAAATAATTTGTATATAAGTAAATTACCTTATTTAGTTTCTTTCCTGACTTAATTTTGGAGAATCATAATCAAACTGAACGCGTAAATCATTAATTACAACAACTTTGAGGTCGTGCCTTCAAGGAGACGAATATTTTTGTGAGATTGAAGGAGATTTGGTATTTGAATTCAATAATGGAAGAGATGAGACAGTTGAGGAGGAAGACGAAATTAGCAGAGAGTCCGAAGGAGAACAGGATGGCACATCTCCTACTTCTCATTCATCTTATGAAGTTTCTCCTATTAAGAAGAGGAAACCAGAACCATCGGAAGAAAATGGCTGCTGAATTTTGGAAGTCCGGAAAAAAGGACCATTGAAGCTGGATACAGTTCGGCGCAACTTCAGTTTCATTACCAGCAGGGTGCAGTTACATCGCTACAAAAGCATATGGCAAAAGAAAAGTTTAAAGCAGTCCGGTTAGGAATTCTTTTCCACTTCAAGGCAGCTAAACATCACCACTTGGTGGTTCATGATACAGACCGGCGTAGGTGGGCACTGGAAGAAAATAAAAAAATGGAAAATAGTATCCCTAATTTTAAAGCGACATCTGTCTGGCTATAGAAATGGAAAAGGTCCAACAAGATAATTTCACGGAAAGTGACAAAGGTAGTTTCTAAAATTTATTCCTTGGAACAACACTCTACTGTCGAAATTCGTGGAATAAGTATAGCGTCTGATCCGTGAAAGTGGTGCATCGAAGGTACTAAATTCCGATCAGAGTGGTTTAAGAAAGAAGTTCATTCCGGCCGTGCGCTAGAATTCGGGGTACAAAAACAGTTGAATCAGTCGCCCAGTCTATACATGTAACCACACACTCTTATACATTTCAACCAACGATATCAGTTGGTCATTCTTCTGTTTGCAGGAGGACGGTATGTTCCCAGAAAATGTGAGCATCTTTAAAGCTTCAAATATCTATGCCGTGGCATCGATTTCTGGCCTGTTCACAAAAAATATTTTAATGCAGGATTATTTCAAAAGTGTTCTTTTCCCGTGCATGGAGGACAAGTGAATTCTTTTAGTGGATTTCTGGGGACTCTATGCGCTTAAGAAGGACGGAAAACGTGTCGAAACCATGACGATCTTCAATCATAACGCCTTTTATTAGATTGATGTGATCGCACTCGAATGATATTATTAATAATTTCAAATCAAACTGCGAATATTTTAAGAGGAATGAGACCGTCAAAATTCGCTCAATATATTTGCTAATTAAAATTAACAATCTCTTCCAGATGATTTTCAGGAATTAGTTGAAGAAATTTTTCGAAAGAGTGCGTTTTTATTTTTCAGAGAATTGAATTTTTGGATTAGTTTCAAAGGTGTGATCTTGAGATTCGGTATTTTATAGCATCTAACCACTTCCCGAAGAATTCGAATGGCTAACTTATTTTAAGAAACTTGTTTTAAGAATATATACTTAAAAACTCTAAGGTGATGCTACAACTTTGAAGAGATTTTGACAAAGAATGAATGAAATTCTTTTTATTAAGACGAGGTTAGGCCCAAGTTAGAGTCTCTCTTCCACCTAACCTCAAATGGTCCCCCAACTATCAGGATCTCCTTACTGCTAACCCATTGTCATTACACACCCAGGATATATAGTGAAAGAAATGACGGATATATATGGAAAAGACACTTATATGTCACAGGGAAGAACGAATTTGCTCAACAACGACCCAGGGCTATTTTCGTGAATTTAAGAGAAAGTATCGATGATCACTTCAGTATCCGAGCGAAAATTGCTTAGGCAAGATTCTCAAACGTGAGAAAAAACAGACAAGTTTTGTGGCTTCACGCCATTTCCTTAAAATGCTATTCTCAGGGAAAGTGTTACTCGAAAAATTAATAAAAGGGAACCTGGATAAAACATTTCGGTTTTTCTGTTGTCGGACAATAAACTCTTTCTTCTCCATTAGCTACGTTTAACATTGTCAGACGGCTAGTTTTAATTTTTTAGTTTAAAGTTGTGTCCAAGTAGTAGTAGTGGAGGAGGTTATTCCGCACTCCGGGAATCGAACCCGGGACCGGGAGGCGAACGAATTGGCAACGCATTGGCTATCTTCTAGCCCTTTGTGTTCCGTTTTCTTTCCAAGAAACATGCTAGAGAGCTACCTGAGATAATCAAAGTACCGCTATATAAAGCGTAGTAAAATAATGTTCATAGAGCTATAAAGGAGCATAAAGGGGATGAGAGGACATCCAGTAGTTAGGGTATTTATGACGGAAGATACCCTCAAAAGAAAATTAAGAGGCAGGGAGGGAATAGAGAGGAGATAAAATTTCAATCGCCACGTGATGACGTAAAGAATTCAAAAAGTTAACAATAATTAATAAAAGTAATCAGAAAAAATGGCTCCATAAACCATTTAAATACTTATCTTTAGAAAGTGGGAGAACTACTAATGATCTATAAGAGAGTGAAATCAATCCTTTTATTGATTTCCCTGACTCGTTGTTTCATAATCCAGCTATGAAAATAATTGAATCCTACATGGAAAATGACTTAATGAGTATTTGCGCGTAAGTAGCCAATTCTATTTCTTAATCTACCCGAGGAAGCATATGTTTCGCTGTTCGTTTCAACGAAACGGCGAAAACAAATAGAGTCCGTTTCATTTCACAAATGCTCCCTCGTTTCTATAGCGAAAAATCCCGTTTAATTAATTTTAAAACATGAATCGTCGGCGATTAAGGGCAAAAACGACTTGGAGGGGCCGTTCTGAAGCATCTCCAGCTTTTCAGAGTGAGCCGTAATGTCTCCCAGGGCGTCGTTATTGAAGAAACAAAAAAGAAGGGGAATTCTTTATTCCGTACGCTCCCTTAATAACGCCCCATTCGACCACAAACATTTCGGTAACGACTCCCGATCATCCTCATCCCTCCTTTCCTTTATCCACGATTTTCGTCTTTCTCTCTAAATCTCTTCCTTTATCGCTGCCTCAGCTCGTCTCGGAGAAACCTCTCCCAGACGCAAGGCGAATCTAATCTCTTCATTCCGAAACATCGTCCTCTTCCCTCAGTTATCCGCCTCACGTCACTCTCTTTCGTTCGTCATTGCAGTCTCATCATTGGGCTCGTTGTCTTCCCTATCGTGCTCTCTTCATTTCCTCTCCAAATCTTCCCTCACTAACTTGCCTGCTTCTCCGCGGTTTCGTAATCTCTTCCTTCATTTGCTCTCCCGCAATCCGCCGAACCGATTCCCCTCTTGTTTTCACGGCCAGGGTATTCGAGAGAGGGGCAAAGCGCGCCATTTGGCCCCTGTCGAGGATGGTAGCACCACGGTAATGTAGTTTCCGAAAAATATTCTATTGTTCCCCTGATATTATAGTGGCAAACTTAAAAGATTTCCTCAATTTACATATGAAGTAATGGCCAGGTTCAAAGAAGAGTAAAATGGAGAACACGGTGAACGAAGAGGAAGAAATGGATCGCATATATTGGTAGAAACAACTATTTCGTCATCAACTTAACGGAAGGAAAGATGGAGAGGAAATGGATCAGAGAGGTAGACGGCAATTCTTGAGAGATTATGGAGGATATTGGAGCAAGAACGGGAAAATGAAGGGAATGGCTAATGGGAGAGAGGAATGGAATATAAAAACTGTGCTCGCCAGCAATTCAGAAGATTGATGACAAAGGAAGAGAAAGGAATCAAGATTATTTGACCCTTCATATTTATTCTCGTAATGTGTATCTAGCTTCGAGGTGTGGACGGGTAGAATAATTCCGAAATAAAGTACAGGAAGGAGGCAAGAATGATTCAATGAGGAGAAGAAAATTGGAATTGCCTGTTTCAGATTGTTGGGCGCCCAGCGGCAATAATTAAATCACTTTCCTCATTGCTGATCTTTATATTTTCGTTTCTATGGCATCGGCAGCGATTACTGCCATGATAAATACCATTCTTACGCTACGTGTATATCGATAATAATTTGCGATCCAATTCATCGAAAGGGTGATTTTATCGATTACGACAAACATTTGTTATTCAGGCGCACCTACGCATTAAGCATCACAAATATTTCTCTTTTCGTTAATTGGATTAGCATATGGTCATTTTCAAGCACGACTCACAGGTCTGCGTTCTTATTTTTCGTAAGTCTGGAGTGTTAATCAAACATTCAGATGCTGATTCTTCCAACCCCATTGGCTATTGCGCCTTGAGGCGATTGTCTGTCTTGCTTACTGTCTCAAACCGCCCCAGCAATTAGGGTAGGCTATCACCTAGGGTCAAAGTGGTGATAACAAGCGAGCCGTATGGCAGGAGAGTAATGGGTAGGAAAACATTTCAGCCGGTGGACACTTAAAGAAAAATGGAAGAGAATTATTAGAACCACTGTAGAGGAGTGGAACAATGGAGAGCATAGTACAGCGTAATCACAGACCTGTCGAAAAAAGACATTCCAACAATGATGACGACTTTTCTCTGATATAATTCCACTAACCTGCGAGTGATAATGCTTTCAATGTAATATCTCCACGATCGTTCCCCTCTTCCATTGATTACATCACCTTTATCTTTGTCGTCCCAGCTTTCGTACCCATTTCTCTCCTTTGATTTCTCACTCCCACTGACCTCTCAATCTCTTTCTTCGGTGATAATTATCAAGTTTCCATTAAGATGATGCGTATCAGTTTCCGGAGACTCATTTCTCAGAATACCCTTACGAATGTAATCAGCCTAATGAAGAGCGTGTATCTCCGATGTAAGATGTCCTCATGTAACTTTCGATGCTCTTAAGAGAGTCAATTTTTTGTAAGAATGCAAACGTTTTCAGCACCTTAGTTATACAGAAGGAAATTATATTAATGAAGCCATTTTTACGTAACAATTGATGTGTTACTGTAAAATATCGTCGTTATAATTATATAGAGTCATAGGAGATGAATGAGCAAGTCTTTGAACTCGTACGAGATCAAATTGAGTTTCATTAGCAAAAGCAATACTTAATTTTTGTAGCAATCATTAACTAATATATTCATATTCATTTAAGGAAAGATATGCAGGACGATCAGAAATTCTTTTTTCGGGTATAACAATGTTATTTTCTATTGTGTGAGGCTACTTTGGTGTATATTTTGCTTGTTGCTATAGAAAACTTTAGATTAAGATGAGAGAATATGAAAATGCGTTCAGTATTTGACATTTTAATCTCACATAAACCTCAGTGAAAATAAACAATGGACAAAATAATCTATGTACCAGATAGAATAGTTTGGGTATAAAATAAATCATTAAGTCGTATTAGAATCAACTTTAATAAATATGAAGACCCTTCTACTCGTAGTTTTTCCTTTTTTAACTCTTTAAACCAGGAAATCGCTATGGGCTAGTATGGTAGAGCGTTGAGGCATATGCTTTAAATAATTGGTTTGTTAATGTGTGCAAGTTCTTCACAGATGAATGAGGTTTAACAAGAGTGAACTCGCATGATAAATGGCTTAAATTCTAAATTTTCCATAATTTATAGGGATTCAGCAATTGCTCTCATGTTTTCTCTGGTTTATTTCCGTGAATCGGAGGAAGCCTCACCAATGCTAATCGATGTGAATGTATTGCAGACAAAAGAGAAGTATCTATTATCTATCTGTATCTAAAGAGAGGAATCTACGGAGGAAAAAACCACAAAATTGACGTACCAACAATTATTATCTAAATTTAACCGGTCTTTAAGGGCCGTTAAATATTAGGAGATATTATATTTTTAACTTTGCCAATATTTCACCGTACCGAGGCGGTATCTTCTTATTCTTACATAATTACGAACTATTTTCTTTAGTAGCTCCTTCTCACTTCCCACTTACTTAAACTCGGGCTCGAATTAACGCAGGCGTTAACGTTATGTAGTTAATGGAACAAACTCTCGACATTTGAAGCTCGAAATTACAGGTTACTGTCTCGGCTGGAGAAGGACTTTTATCTATCCGCATACGTCCTTTCTCACCCTCACCGCGCTTTCTTTCTCATTTACCAACTCCTTTATATCTCTTTCGACTCGCATATTTCTCCCTCTTAATTTGTCCATCTCGCTCCCTCTTAAACTTTACTCTTCCCGACTCGTAATCTAGCATCATGTCGACTCGTCGTAAATTGTAGCTTTCTCTCCCCAACTCTATCTCTCTCCCAGATTGAGGAAATTCTCTCCTCACTAATTCCCTCTCCCACCCCACCCCCTTAATGCAACACCCCTATTCTCCGCTCCAGACCAATTTTTTCCGCCGCCTGCTTTGGTGGTGGCCGTTAGCGTCTTTCCAGCTCGACCAAGGAGCTATTTTTAACTCCGGGGTCGGAGACCGGCGAAGGGGAAAAAGGCGATGTTTATTCATGGAAAAAAATTTCGCCCTCGTCTTATTTCTTCTTTTTATATTCCTCAACCCTCTCGTTATATCCAGACGCCAGACGTAATTACCACCGAAACCACCACGTATTGGACATAAATGGAGAGGGGAGTGGAAACAAATTATTACTAGCGTGCTCCCTTCTACGCTGGATTTAATTCTCTCGGAGAATCCTCCCCCGACTTGCATTAACCCCTCCCAATCTCATTCTGACATACTTTCGGTTGCTTATTATTTTCTCTCTCTCGCTCTCTGCGTTCCTTTCTCGAATCCGCCTTTGCTAGAGTTTTTTTCCCTTTCTAAAATGTGGAATCTCGCTTCGTTTTTAACATTCTCCCACCCGTTTTGTTTTTTCTCTCGAAATTTAAGTGCCGCGGGAGTTGCAAAAATCTTCACGTATTTTATGTTCGTCGTTTGAAGTTTCAAGTGTCTTTTTTAACTCGATGGCACTCGACCTCTCAGAGCCTTTCTTTGACTCTATTTCAATGCTCTAATCTTATTCTTTGTAAAGTGTTTCGTCTCAGTATTGTTTTCATTGTGATTTCTCGGCTTGTTTCCTTTTCTTCTCGTTTTTTGCTAAATCATCGGCCATCCCATTTCTCTATCTCTCCTATTCTTGCCTTTCCTTACTCTTCTCTTTTCATTCCCCTCTCTCTCCTTTGTTAGAAATATCATCCGAATGGGAGAAGGGGAGGAACGACCAAAATCACGCAGGCTCTCTGAGTTTCGTTCGTCATCTCCTAGAGGGCGCCTTTGGTCTCACGTCACCTCCGACTTAATTCATAGCGACTAACTCTCAAAACAATGTGGATGCTGTAACTCAGCCAGCACCTTTTAAGTCACACTCTGTCTTCGAACTGGCGTAAGCGAAGAACTGTAAAGGATTCGGAGAGTTCGTAGACAATTCGTTGATTGTTTCATTATTTTCTATTTACAAGCGTGAGTATAATCTGATATTATTTAATTGTCTCTGCTTTTCTCCAGCGGACGACATTCCTTAGCCTTACCTTTCTCTTATTTTATTCTTATACTTATCGTAAGGAAAATTACTGTACACTCGAAATCTGTCTGTCCGCCCGCCCATTCTTTATCTCAAAAATAGCTTGATGTAGAGATATGAGGCAGACTGCATTCTACGAGGTTGAAAACTATTCTCATCACTGAAAAGGCTCGGGTTCGAACCTTTGGGCCCATAATACGTTTCATGAAGAAATGCACGTAAAGATCTTTCTACGTAAGCTCTTTTTAGTAAGTTTTTATGTAAGTCTTGCAGACTTAGCTTTTTTTTGTCGTTGGAAATAATGGTCCTACGATATCGAGAGGAGTGTCAAAAAGAAAAAGGAAATTGATTATGAAGTCTTATTTCAGTAGTAAAATATTGATATAGAATATATATTGCGAGAATTTTGTTAAAACAAACGGAAACTGTAAGATTTTGTAGTTATAAACAAACCATCCCCTTGACGACCAAGGCAATTTGCTTCTGATCTCATGCATCATCTCAGAAGAATATTCGGAGATTATAGGTCCTAGTAGAAATAATGGTAGAAACTAACGACGGAATATATGAACAGTTGGTAAATTTTAGTGATTCCAGCATATGCAAAGTACTATATATAAGTAACAGGGACAAACATACGGTAATTTAGGAGGATTTCTTAATTAATCTGATTTACCAAGGGTCATTTATTTATATGTTGGTTTGTCGCGATCAATATGACGGAAAATTATTATGGTTAGAAAAATAAAGATTTTCGGGAAAATAAAGGATTTGTAACGCTAACGAAGTTCGAAAGATAGCAACTAGACCACTTAGTAATCGGAAAGCATATCGAAAATTACTCGCAGCTTTTCAATAGATCCTTTGGTTTTTTATAAAATATCGGCTTAATTTCTCGTAACGCACTCGGCTTTTGAGAGACGGAGTGTAACTGGGAAGGGTGCTTGATGCCATGGGAATTTTGTAATTATCTTATCTGTGAAAGCTCCCCACTCACCGTGTTTTCAATACCTCAGGACTTTCTCTTCCGATGAAGCGTCTCAGTATGAGTAATGGCAATAGAGAGAAAGTTTGAAGAAATCAAATAATCCCGTGCAGGCCTAAATCACCTCTATGTGAATTTTTAAGTGGCAGTAATCATTGAGAATAATCATATAGAATCAAATACAATTACGTAAATTACTTAAGATACGGGAATCATTTAGAATCGTAAATGGCGATTTATGATGGCTCCACCTCGACGTCTTGTTATTCACAGAGTTGTTATGTAACCAATCTCATTCAGCACTTCCTCGTCCCAAATGGCTCTCCTTTCGCTCGCACTGTGCGACATTGGGTGTTGCAATACTGATGTCCAGGACTGTTACATTGATTTGTATATCGATCGATCGTCTACAGAAGGCATTTTGTTGTTTCTCGGACTCTGCCCACGAGTAATGGTTCGGTTAACTAATCTTTCGGTCTATAGTTGCTTATATACGTGTTCATGAACACTGGAAACCAGAACTAAATTCATTCAAACTTAATAATACGGTATATAAATGGGTTCGGCAGCTTGTCGGAAGTTTCATTTTAGGATTTAAGAAATTTTGCCATCGAAGAATTCGACCAGCGAATGTGTTTCTGGAACGAGTAATCATCGTTAGTCGTAGTATCACTGTATACGCCATCATATGAGGACATCCGGTAATTGCATTTCATCGCTGCGAATCTGTAATATGCTTAGGCGAAAGATACTTCGCCATTCGATCAATCCTGTATTCTTTAATTCTGGATCTTGGCCTCACTTAATTACCGTAAGTTGCTACGGATCTTCCTCTCCAAACTCTAGATGGCGAGAATTTCCGATTCGATCTTCATGCGCTCCTCTTCCTCGCTGCCATCGGAGCGATAAAACTTTTTAAAGAGTACTTTGATTGCCAAGGCGACGGAAAGATTCCAGCAGCCGAGCGGATCTGAAACTCGCAGAATAAGTTCCAGAATCCTGGTAATCTGCATTCTTGGAAAAGTAGGGCGGAGAGTGAGCAAACGGGCCGATGCCATAGAAAGAGTTTAGCGCCCATTCCCAACGTTTTATTAAGGAAATAAAGAAAGATACTTTTGAGGCGCGAGACGTGTATCCCAGTTGCCGATGGTTTTGAGCTTTTTAAAACTGAAATCGGAGCTTTGAGGGTAGAATCAGGAATGGTAAGAATTCTCGGAAATCAATTTGAATTTCAAATCGCCACTATTTTCCTGACGCTCGCATGCTTTTCCATCGTGCCGATACTGAATTTTAAGCAAAAATGCCACTTTCTAAAGACCGAATAGTGCTATACATTTTCATGATCCAAATTACTTTTAAAGACTTGAGATAAATATGAATCTGCTTGGATTATTGCCGTTATGGAAGAATGCCCTCTTACTTTTCTCTACTTCATAATATCCTTTTAATTTATCATATATTACTGTTTACTTCTTATAATTCAAATCCAACATCTGTTTTTGTCAGAGTTTTTGTAAGACGTGCATTTCTTTCTGTCTGCTTTTCTTTTTCTCCTTTTTTTCAGCTTTATTACTGACACTTTTCTTTTACTAAATTTCCCCTCTTATTTTAAATTTTTTAGTCGCCACTGTCAGTAGGTTTCGCAGGTTCTTCACGCCCCCCTTCACGTGGGTGTTTTCCTGCAGGGTTTTAGTTTATTTTTTTCCTAAGTGCAGACTTAGGTTTTTTTTTTTTAACCCATATAGTAGTTCCTTCTTTTATTGCCTTCTTTTTTGTTTAACTCCCAATACCTCTTTCTTTCTACCTGCAATGACTAAGGGTTAGATGTAATAAGAGACTAATTAGTCTCAATCTCGCCCATAAATAAAGACGACTTATTATTATGATTACTTATCCTTCATAATAAGTGAAAGCGATATATACTCGAGAGAAGATAACCTGAAGCGAAGTACGACCAGTAATTTATAAGAAAAATGTAAGATTTCTGATACTTTAAATGTTATAAGACCGTGGATAGTGACTTATCATTTGATTCGATGGAAGAATTTTGAAAGGAAAACAGTTCAGTAGTAACCGTCTTTAAGTCCCGTTGGAAGAGGCCGTACTGTGAGTAGAAGAACGCGAGGTTAGTGGGTTTATTCAATCTAAGACAAATGAACCAATTCTCTCAATACTGTGATACTCTGAGTACTTCAATAATGATTTGATTAATATCAGGAAAGAGGAGTAGTTGTATAGAAATAAAAACGTTAATTACTTTATACTTCCTCATATGCATGCTTTCTCTCACGTACACCCAATCTTGCACACCGTTTCTCTCAATAATAATAATTATAGTAATAGCAACACTCTCATACAAACATTCTCACACTCCCTATCCCTCTCATATTTTCCCTAACACTCATGTGTCGTCTCTCTGTTTCACGCAAGCTTTCTCTCACTAAGTCACTCAAACTCTCCCTCTCTCACAACCTCTCTCTATCGCACTCTCTATTAGCGGTATTAGCTTATATATTATCCCCTGTAGGAGAGGAAGTTTTTCACGGCTGCTATTAAAATAGAGATACAAATGCTCTATAAGCTTAAGGAACCATCGCTCACTGTTCTTTCAAGAATCAAGAGTGTCTGCTTGACTGTTTTCAGGGAGGAACCAACACGATTTTAAGTAGTAATAAGTCCGATCATGCGAAACTCAACTTGTGATATTCATTTACGATATGGGAAGTTTGTCAAGAATAAAATACAGGTTTATCCAAATTCAAGGCTGCTGACGGAATCCCTCGCTATAAATTATTTTACAATTTAAGGTCAGCGGATATTAATAAGGAATTAAATGACTTTTTCAAGGATTTTCTAAACGAGACTGAGCGATAAGCATCATTGGATGGCGTTAGTTCGAACGAAGTTACTTAAGGTGTTCCTCATGATAGCGTCGTCGGACCTCTTCTCTTCTTGATATATATTTATGACTTGAGCTACGATTTCTTTCTCACGAAAGGAATAAAAGCTGGGCCGTACTGAACCATTTTGCCGCCAGAGGAGAAATGTCGTACGCCGCCCTTCAATTTATTCCCGTCATTTTGCTTGATTTAATCGAAATTATTGTTCAAGTAAAGGCAGTAACAATCGTCTCCTTATCGAAATTCCTAAACTTTTCTAAATAAAGTAACAATTATTAAGAGAATGAGGACCTTAACATTCAAATTGGCGCTCCCTGAGAGATACGCCGGGGGCGGTTGCCTCGGCGCCTCAACCATCAGCACTGAATGTGAGGGTATTGAAAGATGACTCGGTAATATATAGAGAAATATCAAAGAGAACGACCATATATCTCATAGTTTCCTTTGAAATGAAACGGATATTGCTTCAGTATTATCCATACAAAAGTAATGAAATTAATATAAATCGAATCGATTTAGTCGAATAACACGTGATCATTCTTAAGAATTACTTCAAGTGGTCCACGTATATTGGAAAAATGTACAGTAAAGCTATTAAAATTTTTAAACATGTTCCCGGCAATTCGAGAAAATGCAACGCATGGATATACGATTTGTTAAGAAAGATACAACGATAAAAAGCAAGCGTTCCGAAAATAAACTCAGACTTATGTTGGGAATGTTTGAAAGAAAGGAAATTAGAAGTTAGGTTATCATTTTGGCCAATCCGAAAACGAGCGTAAAATAAGAGAAATAGATGCGAGGAAAAGTCGTTTAAGGAACTATACCTTTCCGTGCACGATGCGCGACAACAGCGAGAGAGCTAAAGAAGAAGCTTGAGCGCTCGTTGCTTACACCCCCTGCCACAGCCTGCCAGGGCGGGCATTTATTTAGATGTTCCTTGATCTGGTCGCTTCGTGGGCTCCGGGGCGGTCACCTGTCGGCTTGAGTTTTTTACCTCCATGTTAGCCCATGTTAAAAGGATGAGGCATTACGACTGCAAATGCTTCCAAGAATGTATGTACTATAACTGAAATTGTTGAGCAAATACAGACTTAGTAAATGTCTTGTTTCTTTTAAAGATTCTTATACTACGTCCTAAAACATCTGGCTTACGCAGTAATGATACTGGTAACTATACTGCGCAACAATATCCCTTGGTAATACCTTTTTGAAAATATCCCAGATGCGCCAAAACTTGATTTCGGGAACCTTTTGAAAGGCCATCGTATTCCTCATTTGAAAAGAATAATTTATATTTAACTCTACAGTCTCACACGCGCATTCACCGGCTCATTGTGTAAGGTATTTGTATGTGTTAATTACTTAATATACCTTTGTTTTGAGTATCCGAATCTCGGATATGAGCCTACTTTCTAGTACTACTACTAATATAAGCTTTTATAATAAAATTGCATTTATTTTATGGCTGCAGTCGAGGAGTTTGATTAAGAGTGAAAGATCGAGTACATAAATATTATAAACGCAAGAACAGGTTTTTGGAAATATGTTTTTAATCAAATGTGTGAAGAATACTTAGCTATTGTGTAAAATACTTCTTTAAAGTTATTAAAGTTTTTGGAACTAAAAGATTTGCACGTTTAATGAATATTAATCAATAATCACGTCCTAATATAACGAAAAAATTGAAATTTTGTCAATTCTCCATTTTGAATAAAAGATCACTATTATTTAATCTTTCTTTTCCTAAGCATTCCGTTTACAACTACACATCATTATTATGATCTTGTGTCAATGTTTAGGGCATACTTTCATCTTGGGATGTTTCTGTAATGTTTTTTTGACGGAAGCTGGTTGACATAGCCATAAAGACCGTGCGTTAACTTTAGGCTTTCGTTGGGTGTGTCATGACATTTTCATGAGACGTAGGAAAAGACAGCATTTTCCACGCTGACATTTTGCGTTGTGGATTCTGCATGACATTTGGCATTTTCAGAATAAACCAAGCTAACAGAGAGATAAGTATCAATTTTCTTATATCAATATTTTCTCTCATCACTGACGATTGTGAAATGTTATTCATCATTCAACGTTTGCCAAAAATAATTTTTGGCAAATGACGAGCATATAAAATTATTTTATATGCTCGTCTCTCTCCGAAATAATTATAACATTCTTAAGCTGGAGTTTGAGCGTAATTTTCTGGTAAGCATTTGTTCTTCGCATCACGTAATTAAAAGAAAATAATGGAATATTTCCCCTTCAATTTTATGTCGTGTAAAATGTGTAATAATAAGATAAAAATATCCTAATGTAAATATCTGAATAAAAAATAACCTTAACAAAATTATCTATGGCAAAGGCAGAGGTTTTCGCGTTCATTCTTCCTCACTGAAGGAAAGGTAATGAAAAACACAACTAATGATAGTAAATTATAGTATGATATACAGATAATTAGAAAGTATAACAGGAGTCTGCGATAGTGCAAGAAAAGTGCTCTGCGAGAAAACATTATCGAGAAAAATTGTAAGTACACAACCAGGTTGTTCAATAAGTGTTCGACAAGAAAAACACGAATTAATGGTTTGAAATACATTTTATTATTCAATATAATTTCCCTGAACTTCAGTACACTTGCTCCAATGATCTTCTAATTTATGGATTCCATCCCTGAAGTGAGAATCCGGAAGACTGTCGAAATGCGCTTCCACGGCTTCTATTACCTCTTCATTCATTAAATTCTATCATGGAAGGCCGTACTTCGTGGAAGGACATTCTAAAGATTATGAAAAATAAAAACTTCGTAAACTTCCACACTATTTTAGTGTAACCTCCTTGCTCCAACGTTGACTCGCAATTCTTAAATCAGTGTGGAAGTTTACGAAGTTTTTATTTTTCATAATCTTCATTCATTGAAAATCGTTTTCCACGCATGAAGTTTTTGAGGTGTGAGAATAGCCACAAATCAGAGGGAGCTAAATCTGGCGAATAGGGTAGATTTTGCAGCAATTCGTACTTTAATTTACTGATTTTCTTGATGGTTTTTTGAGATTTGTGAGAGGGTGCGTTGTCTTAATGAAAAATGATTTTTTTTCTTCTGTAAACCGGGTCTTTTCTTACGAATGTCTACATCCAGATGGTCCAAAAGGTTACGATAATAATCTTAATTTATTGTTTTACCTATTTGGAGGTAATCCACGAACAAAATTCCATTTGCATCCCATAAAACTGATGCTAACACCTTTTTGGCCGATTTCTGGACTTTAACTCGCTTCGGAGCCAAAGTACCGGGTTCACACCACTCTTTAGCTTCTTGCTTTAATTCAGGATCATGGTGGTAGACCCAAGTGATGAAACGACTCACAAAGTCCTTTTCATTCTTTCTAAAACGCTCCAAATGTTGCTGAGAAAGTCGCATTCGAATGTGCTTTTCCTCCATTGTCAGCAAATACGGCACCCATTGTGCACACAGCTTTCTCATACCCAAAACTTCAGCCAAAATATTGCTCACACTGCCCAAAGAGATGCCTAGGGCTTCTACTAAATCTCTTTTGGTTAATCTTCCAAAACCATATCCTGTATTTTTGCTATGATTTCTGGCGTTGATGCACTTTTTAGCTGTCCTTCACGTGGATTGTCCTCAAGACTTGTACGCAGAAACGCACACCTCCAACGTTGACTCGCAATTCTTAAATCAGTATCACGCACTTCAAGATCCGCTGACTGTTTCGGACTGATATTTCCTGCTTCTACTAATTCTTGCTTATTTGTCAATCAAATGGTCACCGAAAATTTTTTCAGCAGGTTAAGACCGTACTTGAAATAATAAACTCACTCGATGACAGGAATTCACGATGTTTACACATTAAATAGACAACATACACTAAAATTGAGTCCGAAATCACGAAAAGAAGAAAATAGACATAACGGTGCTTCCTGCTTCAACATTTGTCCTTTGGTTTCATTCCTCACTTACTAAGAGAAAAAACCATCAGTTGTGCAGTTGGTCAAATCGGAATCCTCTCGGCGACGATACTATTAAACCACTTGCTTAGGCTGAGGCAAAAAGCAGTATTCCTTACTGTAAGTGTAAGTAAAGGCAGCTTTGAATTCCGAGCGAATGAAACATTCTTAAGCGAACTATTTTCGTCGTATAGAAAGATAGTAATTTTCCACAGATACTTATTAAGTCACGCCTTCCTCCATCGATTTTTAGAGCCATTTTCAGTTCGTGTAACGTATCGAATTCCAGCATTTCTTACCTAAGTTCTGGGGAAATGCAGAATTTCCATCAGAAACGAAAGACAATACGAACTTGAAGACTTCGCAAAAAAAAACATCTTGAGATCTGAAACTTTTTTGATAAAAGACGTGAATGAGAGGAATCATAAATTTTAATTTTACCAACAGTCATAGAAGAAATGCCGTCCTCAGCGTCAACATTTTAGCTCTTAACTCATAATTCCTTCCCGAAAAATTATGGTACTACAACTATCTCCTCCTACGAAACCTACTATCTCCGTCAGCTAGGAATTATCAATTTTGAAAAATAAATATTCCGCAAGGTCTTTAAGTAAGGATTATTTGAAGAATTAGTTGTAGTAGTATTGTTAAAAGTGCTTCGATAGCTTAGATCATTTCGCACATAGGTTCCCACCGGGAATCAAACCCGGGATCGCTTTCACCGAAGTCGACCGTGTAGCTCGCTTGGCTATCCGGGAGCACTTGAAGAATTAATCCCATTTAAATTTTGGTTAAATCGTTCTTTACACTTAGTCAAATAACCTGCATATTTTATTCAAAGCTGTTTTCTATTGCGTCGAATTTTCATTCGAATTTGATTCAGAGTTTATTTGGATTATTAAATCGTTCGCATCTTTACAATCGTTCAAAATTAAAAATTTTTATACTTCCTTCTCCACCGGATACGGTTTGATAGATTTGCTTACACAGTATTTTTGTTTTCAATGTTTGAGTAAGCTCAAAAATTGCTATTTTTCCTAGATATCAAATTTGAGATTCAAATATTTCGTAAAGGGTTGAAAAACTTTTAGGATACTTTTAGTTTTAGGATATAAATGTTTTGCATACATTAAGTATTCTCATTCGTAATGCTCATCCGCTCTTTCTCAATGAATCTTTAATCGATTCCTAGGGACACTAAAACGAATTGTCAGAAAAATCAACAGGGAAAAACTTCCTTTTTGAAAAAGTCCTCCTCAAAATATAAAACATTGTATTCTAGATTTAGGGAGAGGAAAACAAGCGAAACGCTCCAGGATGAGGACGGAATAAAAGAAATCGCCTGATGATCAAGAGAAGAGAAAATTAAAGAATAGAAATGTAGTAAAAAAATAAATCCGAAGGAAATGTTTGGCCCTGTGGAGAAATCAAACAGATAAGAAGAAAGTAGAAAGTTTTGAGGAACGAGGAAAGAATATGGAAAAGGGATGGGGCAGATGTTAAAATGGAATCGATGTTTCTGTTATGCCGAGTTAGGAATGGAAAAAGGGGGAAAAGGAGGAGTAAATGGTGGAGAAAGATTCGGAATTAACGATTATATGAAAAGGGAATGGCGGATATGTTTCAGAGCATAGTGCCAGAGATGTTGCATTTTATGCGATTCGACGGGAGATTTGATGGAAGCAGAAAGTGAGAGTGGAATGGAACGTGAATGTGAGGATAGAATCGACATCTTACTTTTCCAGTCTCCATGATTCTAGCGTTATGTCGTAATGACAGAAAGGAAGGATCGTCCTAAAGATCTCTTTGGGCACGCAATTAAGGTTCTGAAGTAAAACTTAAAGTGAAAACTGAATTGTATTAACGTATTTTGAAGCAATTGTTTTTTACTTGAATTTCATTTGATGATCATCTGAAATTACTGATTCTATGAGTCGCTTCGTAAATTTGAATTAAATGATTCTGTTTCAAAAACCGCACCTTCTGAAATTTTTCAAGGAAGCGTAAGCTTCACAGTCTTCACAGTAATTGAAGCTAACTAGAGCATTTTTTGCAGACTTTTTTCCATTTTCACTCACTTTAATAAATATATCCAAAAATGTAACTTATGTAAGTACTATTCATAGGTTTGCAATTTCATATATCTATAATGAGTCTTGTAAAGTATTGCAGTCATGTATAGAAGTTTGGATAATATGTAATTAATAACACAGTCTTTTAATAATCGATGGAGTTCGGGATAAAATCTAACTAAGTAATTTCCTTCCAGCAGCATAAAATAGTAATAATTTTGTATAAAATTCACAGACATTGGCGATGTTTTATGGAAATACTCCATGTTTGAAGGAAAAGAGATTTTGTAATTTTTCCACAGGATACAGTCCTGTCCTGTCCAGTTTATTACAGTCATGACCAGGTTTCGGAGAATGATCGATACCTGATGATGACGAAAATTCGCTGAAATCTGGTCGTGTCTGCAATGAAATCCTGTGGAAAAGTACAAACTCTCTTTTCCTTCAAATAATAATTTTGTGTTTAAAACGTACTTTTCTCAATTATTAGAGAAATGCTCTGGCGAGAAATGGATTTACACTAACTTTAATATGCTTCATTCAAACCCTCTTATTAAGAACGCATTCTTTTGATATTTATGAAAAAGATTATTTCGATTATCCAAATGCTCTATGCATGGTAAATTGTTCCTTTTCCACGTTATATTGAGATTCTTCGAATTGACCTGATGATGGCCAATCTGTGCCGAAACCGGTCGTGTTTTTTTTAAATACATCTGTGGAAAAGAGTAATTGTAATTTTATTCATACCATCCTTTTCGTATGGATTTCCACAACTTAAAGCCTGCCACAATTGATTTTATTTGAGATTCTTCATTAATCTCCTATTAAGAATAATTTTAATGATTATGGTAACAATAATACGCCAGTACTGAATGAACTCTATGATTACCTCCTTAAAATATAACTATTAAGAAAGGACTAAACATCGAACATGACAATCTAAGTGACAGAAAATTAGGATGTTTTTTCTTAGAATATGTTCACCTGAATTTGTATTTCAGGTGAATGTTTTAAACTGTGTTAAAATAAAGTTTTCCTGTTACCTAAAATAATGGATTTGTTTCCACATTGCAAAAATATAAATGGCTGATTGTCATTGGTTTCAGTTTTTGAGAATTCTTTATTTTTCGAGAGAAGTCCATCCCACAAAAAAAATTTCATATGCAAATGCTACTCCTGCAATTGTTTCATTTTTTGTAAGGAAATATATTTCCTTTCTTATAAATGTGTCCTAATTTCAGTTTCAACTCGCTAAATTAGTTAATAATAAATTAACGCAGTCAGTCGTCTTATTCCGATCCGATCAACCGATCGTATATTGGATATTTTTTTCATGATAAGTTAGAATCAGACGGAGAGCATTGTGATCGAAGTAATAACTGATCTTGAGAGAAGAAATGCAATATTTTGTCCATACCTGATGGTGACTCCATGAGTCGAAACCATGGTCGTTGTCAAAACATATTGTGATTGGTAAAAGTTTTGACTTTTTCTTGTTCCATTATGGAGTCCTACCGCGAAATCACGGCCCAAGCAGTTGATTCTGTAATTACAATGATATTAACAATTGCACCTGCTACTGGTGACTCGAATACTGGTACTGGAATATATGTAAAGATAAGTCTGATTCCGTCTTTGCTATATTTAGGGCAAACGTTTGGCTGCCTCAGAATGTGGGCAATTTGCGTTTACTCCATTGCTCAGAACCCCCACTAGAGATAAATTCTGGATACGCCCCTGGGTTACCGTAAAATATTGTTGCAGTAAATTGACCACAGTGATTATACTTGAGTTCTCTTCATGTTTTTACAATCTATTCCATAACTGTCAGATTCTGTTTCATTGCATAAAAATTTGCAAAAAATGCAAAAAAAACAAAAAAACTTTATTCCAATTTTTAATAAAATACGATTCGACCATCGAACATTCGTAAGTCGACAGCAGACTTCATTCTCTTCGTTGGCTGATCTCACATTTATTGTTTCCTCCCTCGTAACAATCAGTACTTTGTTAGAATAAGTAATTCTAATCAATCTAGGTAAAACTGCACATCGCCACGATGTGAATCGTATTACTACTTCTCTCATTAACTCGCACCTCCCAAGGAACGCATCCGTCTCGGAAAATTAGCGGCCGATTCGTCTATTTAAATGTGTCGTTAGAACTCGAAGGAGTCAACCGAACAATCTAATCTACATAGAGAATCCATTATACACCCTCTTCCTTTTCCCCCTTTGATTTCCACACGCGTGATTACCTCTTCTTTATTTTTCCCTCCACCCCGTCGATGAGTTCTTTCTTCTTCTTTCCTGCCTCCAACCAAATGGCCTTTTTTCCTCCATCCCCTGACCCGTGTGACTCGTTCTAAAGCCGTGCTTCAAGGCCGTGACCTTTTGTGACCCGAGGAAGATGAGTGGGAGAGCATCACCGGAGAGGAAGTTGGAGGAAACAAATGGAGGCCAAAAAGGAGGGGCATTAGCCGCAGGGGTGAAAAGAAGAGCGATACATTGAGGAGGGGAGGCATGGTGGGGACGCGTGTATTCGGATCAAGATATAACGAGCAGTTTTTATAATACGTATTACGAGCGTCAAAAGTATAATAATAGACAACGGAAATTGTACAATAGTCAAGGAACGCCAAAAATGCCTGTATCAAGAGAAAATCCGAAGATGCTCCGTCAATAGATATTCGTTGGTTTATATTCTTCTTCTCTAATGAATGTTCGAATATCTCTTTCTTATCACGGCAACTAAATTGCAGCGATAAAAGAATTCCTCCTAGTGGTTTTCATAATATTAAATTGGATGAAAGTCTGTTATATTCAGATTCGTATCACAGCTAAAATCATCCCATTCTGTGCTGTAAATACCTTGAGATTTCTTCATATGGCCTATTTTAACATTAAATAGTCATTTACGCTTCATTTGTTACTTTAAATTGGCTGTCTGGTAAGTGAATCAATGATTTATGTCAGCCTCTCTCAAAGGGCCAACTCTACTTGCTTTCATCCCTCATTCATGATGCCTGTTTACATTCATTATGTGCTTGTCTCTTTCAATGTACCAATACAGAGATTATGGGCACATTTTTATTTCTCTGTCCTCAAATATTCATAAGTCACGATTCTAAATCGCCGTATTAAAGCGATACAATGTATAATCCATTATAACTTTACGAAAGGAAATATTAGGCATATAATCTTTCAAGATTTGAAGATTATCTCCGATTTTGAAAGTTCTCATTCCCATACATGTTTGAGTTTTTCTAAAGTAAGAAAAAATTGGTTTGTTATTCAGGCAACAGTTCTGTTACATACTTATCCAAGACCGATCATCGAGATTTTTATATTCTTTTCAATTGATCTATAAAATTCGAGTCCCAAAGATGATGAATTTCTCTATATCTCAGATCTATAAATTTAGAATTTCTCATCTTAATTAATAATAAGTTGAGTTTTGCCATCAAATGTAAATACATGTGTTGTGAATCAATATCATTGATAGAATTCCCTCGTTACAAAAATCATCAACCTCTAATTCCTTCCCCTATTCAAAGCTATAGAATTATAAGTATATTTTGTAGATAAAAATTGGTTCGACCCTCTTCAAATACATAACAGGTTGATTCTACAAAATGTATGTCTCATTTATACTCTAACGAATTTGGATATAAAATTATTAAGAATTATATTTAACAGGAGTCTTTATCCGTTGTAATTCATAAGATCATCAAAGGCCTCTAATTAAAATACCTTGTGCGGAAAACCAGGGCTCGTATCCCAGTCTTGTTGGTAGTTCTTCTTTTCCTTTGTTTTTAAGGCATACGTCTTTACATTTATTTGCCTTTCCCTGACCCTTGTTGTAACGAAATTTATAAATTTTCTTTATGCTCTTAATTCTTCTTTCGAACTCGTTTCCTTGTATTTTTGAAAAATTGAAATATTATTGAGGTGGAACGGGTTATAATAAAAAGAGGTTAATGATAATAATGATAAGCATATTCATATTTTGGTATGAATGTTGTACCTAAGTGATATAATGTAATATAGGAATTGACCGGAAAGAAAGGGGAATAAGGGAATGGAATTCGGGAGAAGTGGGATTTGGAGGAGAAAGGGCCGAGGTAGATGTATGTAGATGATAAAGAAAGACGGCGAAAGAGAAAGTGAGAGTGTGTTGAGGAGAAACAGTTGGCGTCCTGAATTAGCATATCGCATCGAAATCTTGGAGAGTGGAAGAGAGGGAAAGTGAAGAGAGGAAAAAGAGAGAATCGATATGAAACGAGGCTCTTTCTTCCGAAACACCCTCAAAATTCCATTCACTTGCACCTCTTTCTTTTCCCCTCCCAACTTTGTCACCACTCGGACTTTGAACGGACGACGCCCTTTTGTTATTCAATTTTCCCTCTTGGCCAGGTGGCGGCGCTGTAGATAGGGATGCTGGAGTGATGATTGGGAAGATTCGGCAACGCACCGTAGGGCCCGAGCGGCGCGCATAAAAAACTTGACCTTGGTGCTCGCAAAGGATACGGTAGAATGGAACGCAAGGAGAGGCAGGGAAAGGCCATGAAGGAACTCCATGAACATGAGCCTGCTCCAGGGTGTAGTTTTTTAACAATTACATTTCCATAGAGAATGTTTCGGATACATATGCTCAATTCAGCCGAGGATGTTTTTCGAGTCCCCATTCAGGATGTAGTCCCTGGGATGAATGGCGAAGATAAGAATGGAGAAGCAGCTGATGGCGGAGGATGAAGGTGGCTTATGTGTAGAATACTCAGAGAGAGATAAAAGGATCCGTTGAGAAGTGAGAAAGGAGAAGAAGCAAAAGAAGTCGTCGCTTTTATGAAGCATCTGCCTTGTTTCTTGAAAGAATGTCTCCAAGTCATTTCGTGAAATGATATTCGAATGGTATAATAAATGGTTTGGATAACTCCCTCATCCCGTTCTTTGGAACTCGACTGAAAGGTACGGGCGATTTTCTCTAGGGAAAAAACAACAATGCGAATAGACTTTGATAGGGAATAGGTGGTAAATGGACGTCAGCATTAATGCAGATGATGTTGATCTACTTAAGAGTGAACTGAAGATACGACCATTTCCTTTCAGGGATGTTCATCAAATTTTCCAACAAAACGAAAATCCCACTAACGTTGACTTAGCTTCACCTACCCCTCACTGGAATTGATGAGAATTTTTTGTGAGCGATGCAATCGGAAAGTTTCCTTTCGTCGAAGTATGATTTCTGAGAAAAATTACTGAGTGGACGCACAGATAATCGTGAAATGAATGTATTAGTAATTATTCTTGCAGTTTTCTCTTCCTCCTTTTTTTTAGAGATCCCCATACAGCAATAATTTTGAAACGACTTCTCCTGGTAATCGATTTTCAGCAGCGTTGAAGTTCTGAAGTAATTGAAAGAATGTCCAATCGTATCGTTAAATGATAACGGAATTAATAACGATGTACTTGGTTCATATTCCAAGTTGGGTTAATGCTAAACTAAGAAATATTGTCCCAGATCCATTTTGAACCTTCCTTGCCCATTGCCAGATAAGTGTCTCGATTCCGCAGTTGAGCCTCCGGACAGCCACGTGGCCAACGCGTTCGACTTCGGTGAAAGCGGTTCCGGGTTCGATTCCCTGTGGAAGCCTACGTACAAAATGACTTAAGCTACCGTAGCACGTTTAACAATACTACTACAAATTCCGCAATAAAAAATGTTTTAAGGGCGAGATACTGAATTTGTAAGCGCTGCTTGATTTGAGACGCTGAAAATTCGTTCGGTATCCCAAGAACGGATATACTTTGTCTCTATATTTATAATAACAGATAAAATATAAAAAAGCATAATATATTTCGAATCAGGAATATTTTCTAAGCTTATAGTTTAAAAATGTTGTAGACTAGACAGTGGAATTTCAAAATAATACTCGTCAGTATAAAAATTTAGATTCATAAAGTAAAGCTATTAATTTAATATTATCTATTAATTACCATATAAATCTGACTTAAAATAATAATTTTCTCGTTTCAGGATCTTTCAGATGAATGAGGGAATGCGGGATTTATCATTTTAATCTACTTTGGAGGAAGTAGCAGGAAAAAGAGGTATTTTCTTCATTGTTTGTTCTTTATCTGAGAAGGAAATATCCATACATGAAAATCTTTGACCTTTCTTCCGCCCGAGTGTGTTTTATAAATGGTGTTGGGAATTATATAAACAGTTTGTTACAAATCATTCGTACTAAAGGACAGAAGGTCAATGTATTGCGATTTCATTAGTAATATTTGCTTAGAGGGGTAATATCGATTAATGGAGCGAATTTATTTGATTTAAATTGCTAGGTTTCGAGAATGTTTTATAACTTCTCTTATGGATATGAAAACACTATGCAAAATAAGATTGGGAAGAATTTTATAGAATGCTAAGACTGCGACAACCACCTTTGTTCGTAGAGACAATAAATTACAAGAGCAAGGAAGAATAATCAAATATTCAGTGCCCTTTTCCCGACTACATATTTAATCACATATCATTCGTTGAATTCTGATCTAAGAGTATAAACAAATAAATCTTCATTCGTTAACTTGAGCTTTTGACTGCTAACGTTTCGTAAATATTCAAAAGTATGCAACGAATTTATACTTAAGTTTCCCAGTAACACATTTTCTAGGAATCAGTATGTAAAATAGGTGTACATTTTTCTGTGAATGTGAATATAAAATTTCTATGTAAAAGTGAAAACTTTTCTGTGGGCATAAATGGAAATTGCCTTGTCTACAAAAAGATTGTGTAAACCTCAATACGTTGTTATTTATTGAGATGAATAAGTTTAGTGACGCTAAAGGAGCCATTGTGGATAAAAATTTAAATATTTTATAGAATTCCAAGCAGATTTTTCCATTTTATTTAATTTTTACATTAAAATAGTATGCAATTTTGTTAAAATGTGCCCTTTTTAGTTGAGACATCGATTGTAGTAGCCGATGAATTGCCAAAAACAAATGTCTCTTTCATAGTTTCTCTAAAACTTTTTCCCTCTCGTTTACATAATAATTACAACGTTTCGGAATATAAGAGCATAAAGTGTGATATTTAGTATCTTAACTTGTAAATACAACATTTATTGATTAATGAGTATGTTTCCCAGATAAAGGGAGATTTCGAATCTCATATTAATTTAATATGTTCAAGCTCTACTTTGTGGAACGATGCCGTATTAGAGAAGTAGGGGCAAACACTTTAATTTCCACGGAATATATTTTATAATTTGCGACTAATTTCGTCCACAGCTAGACATGCCTGATGACGTCTACCTGTAGACGGAACTAACCGCAAATAATCAAGTATATTCTGTGGAAATTACTAAGTGTTTGCTTCTACTTCTCTCTGAATATCATACTGTTTGATATTTCGAAATAGACAGTTGTTGCGGACGGAAATTAGTGACTTCTTCTGATGCAATGTGAATTTTATGAAAAAACTGAGAATTGAATCGCACAGGTAAGATTGTTTCACTCTACTTTTAAATGCGCAAAGATGAAAAAGAAACACATCTTCCCTCTATTCGTGAGATGAAGACGTAAGTTGAACAGAAATTGTTGAATCGATAAAGTGGCGCAATAGTTTCTAATCCCTGCAGTTTCATTAAAAAACCTAATGGATGTTCAAAACTTCGTAGTATATATCGCTTATATAAGACTTTAGTAATGAAATCAATGAAACGCCTGATTAATTCGTGGCGTAATAGATCGCCATTTCTAATATATGGTTGGTTCAAATTTACCATCGAGTCATTCCTCCTCTATTCAAAAGGCGACAATTTCGTGCTGTCGCCATTACTTAGCAAAAAGACGCTAGCGCACGAACAGCAGCAAACAGGCCAATTTAACGCGGAACAACGCTGCTCTAAGCACGAACGGCGAAAGACTTCATACCACGAAATGCCTCCAAAGCGAAAATGCCTCACTGTTGGGTGCAGCAAGCATACGTAAGTGCACGTCACAATCAGCCCATGCGAGGAATATCCTCAGCCTTTTACGCCCTCCTTTAAAGGTAATTGGCGACATAATACTTAACCGCTGGAAAAATTTCCCTCGAAAGATATTTTCCGCGTTAAACTTGTATGAAATAAAGCAAAAACATGCTCTTATACGCGCGACGGGAGCGCCTGTCTCGGCGAACGTGGAAATTACCATGTGGAAGAAAGAAGGAATCGACTAAAAAGGTTTATTAACACCGGGCTCCTTTGAGTGGGGTAAAATATTAACCGGAAGTTCAAAGAGGAGTTCCCTTTTCGCCGCGAGAGAGACAGAGGTGGATCGAAGGACGGCGCATTTCCTAACAACCCTTTCGCGAGCGCCATCATGCGAACCACCTGATAAACACTATGGGGTGGAGTACGAACTGGGACTAAAGAATAATTTTTGGCGCACGCCTGATTCTGCCGTCAAGGACTCAGTGCAAAGCGGTTTTCACTTCCCTGAATATTCAGAAAATTGAGCTGCAGACCGTGATAAGACTTGGAGCTTCTTTCTTCTCTGGAATTATTTCACTCTCAAGGAAGGCCTCGAATTCGACGTCAGCATGCAATCACCGCCTCAATGAGAAGTTGAGGCGGTGATTACTTACAGTCTCATTATAACTTTTCAGAATAATTAAAGAAGAAAAATCGTTTAAATAAGAAATACATGCTGTCGTAGTAGAAATGTTACTGTATTTGTCACAAGCATATATAATATATTATATTAAATAT
>KZ308663.1:572055-606691 GCA_000376725.2 Ladona fulva
ATTATTCAGTATCGTTTAACAAGTACAAATACTAAATTACGCCGTGAAACGTTGGATTTTTATGTTAAACCTTTTAACCCTGTTTTTAAAAGATATTCATATACATCGTTTAATAAAATTATAATGATAAAAAACGAGAGCATGAATTTTAGATAATTCAGCCCACACTTACATTAAGAATTTAATGAAATAAATGATTCAACAAATCTAATGCAATAATGAAATTCATAGCAAGCCACAACCCAAATCGTGAAAAAGCTCCAACGCAACCAATAATATTTGATTCACGTTGAAATTACATTAAAGGTCGAAAAAATAGATAGATTCCATTAGTTTTGTTTTGATCAAATAATCTCTTTCTGAATTGACTTCATCACGCACATTTAGGCGAAATTAAGGCTTGTGTTTCAAATAGTTTAGGGGTAGTTTCTGGCACTACCATTTACGGGAAGTGTTATCATACAAGTCTTTTCAGTGGAAAATCATTTTCTGTCTTTTTCAGGTCATTTGAGGGATCAATAATTCAAAGTGTATGCATTTTGGTGCCTAATTTCTATTTGGACTCTTTTTAGTAAATATACTCGCTCTAAGTGTATTTTCTATTCATAGCTAATTTAGTCAGCTCGAATGGTTGATTCCAATCAAGATGTTGAGTAAGTGATATAACTAGGGTTAAGGAATTTTCCACAACTGCTGAACCACGTTTCTGTTCCAGAAAATAAATAACAAAATTCTCATGTAATTTGATGTCTAATACATGAAATTATCAAGATACATTTCGATGCCGAATCACTGCAAGGTTTTGAAAATGCTCCGAGGTATCCACTCATGTTTAAGTTTTCAATTGATACTTTTCGACCACATGAAGATAAATGTAGGGAGAATGATATCGACTCAAATCTGTCAGGTAAAATGTTACTAGGATGAAACAGTGTTCAAATAATGATCCTAAAGTTCCCACAGTTGTCTGATTCATGAATATTCTATCATGTTTGTAGGGTATTGATATAGATGTTTGACGGAAAAGTACAGCTTTTCTTCGAAAAGGTCAAACTACAGAGCCCTGAAAATGCTGGGGACGCAGTTTTCCTCGTTATCAATTCCTGGGAAAAGAGTTTTTACGAGCTAAGTATACGCTGACCTTTCAGCCCAATAGGACATGAACTTTTAAAAGCTCCCTCGGAAGATTTTGTTTCTTTTTTAGTGGTTGAAACATTGAAGGAGTTGATTAACTCAATGCCGTTTCCAAGGCAGTGACAATTCCAATCGTTCCAATTTTTAATATATTTTATAGTGAGTTTTATTTCAAAGCATAAGAAGCATCACATACCTACTTAGCTGATGAGTTTAAAGGGCGAAAGAGATATTATTTTAAATTTTACTGTAAAACTTTCGTTTCCGATCAGAGAAGCGTTTTTACGAAGGTCATACCATAGTATGCCTTTCTCAGAGTTTCTCAGATAATCTATTAATTATTAACAGATATTCTGAGTTGTTATTATTAATTAGCGCAAACAGGCATGCCTAATTAATTGCGCTATAGTAAAAGAACAACACAACGTACAATTAACGTTATATATAAAAAGAGTAAAAAAAACAATATTATAAAATTACACGATATAAAATAATTAAAATACAAACATGCATAATATTCAATAAATAGGAAACGATTATTTGGATCTTAAGTGTTAAAAATTTTATACGCTCTCTTTAAGGAAAACAAAGTCTCATTAAAAAAGATCTACGTGATTTGACAGTTCACTGATTGAATCATTCGTGGATTGGTTAAAACATTTTCCTTTTTTTACAAAAGGCTGATAGTTTCCATGAAAGAAATCCTTTTCGGCCGAGATAATTTCCAACAAAGAACTTAACGTCATCTCGGCCATAATAAATAGAAAAATACTAGACGTATATATAAACATTTACTCTTTCAAGGAGCGCATGCTATCTAATCATGATTCGATTCCCTTATGTGTTTCATAAAAATTGCACACGTTACATGTATTGCGCAAATATATTTCTTGATTCGAATAGGCATTATCGATTAAGAATTTCTAATTCCCTATTTGCTCTCTACTTGAATTTTAAACGCAAGATTGGCTGGAAAAGAGGGTTTATCTTTCGTTACAAAAAATACTACGTAGTGATATCAAAATTGAAAATTTTCCTCGTTGAAAGACGATGGTTGATTTTCGCACGCTCTAGAAAATCTAAATCGATGTTTTCAACTTTTTATCACCAAAACAAGCAAAGGAAACCTACGAAAAAGGTTTTTAATGGTATTATAGATTTTATTTTCTGGTGTATCATATCCATATGAAAGCCGAAAGCATTTACTTTGAAACTCGTCGTAATCCTACATTCAAGTTCTTCGAAACAGTTACATATTCTGAAAGTTAGGTACAACCAATGAGTGCAAACAGTTTTGGATATTGCAGAACTTAATATAAGATGGAATAATTTAAACATTAAATGTATGGTCATTAAATATTTAATGGAAACGTTAGCATATAGTTATACATTTTATATTTTATCATAGGATTCATTAGTTCACCTTTCTTCTAAATGTGTCTTCTTCAACGGAAATAAAGTAGTAATGCGCTGCTTCAAAATGACGACTAAAATTTAAAAAACTTAGCCTTAGTGCACCAAGAAATAATGAAGAATAGTCCGTAATAGGAAATTACTTCGCTTAGGTACCTTCAATTTACTTTGCGATTGACGATTTTCATTATTTAATTTCACGCTTTGCGTAAAAGAAGAGATCGCGAGTTGAATAATCGGAGCTAAATTTTATCTAGGGAATGTTCAATCAGTCCCTTCGTGGTTCAGTTTTAATTTTTCCCGTGGCCACGAAAGGACGACGTCACATCTGCAAGTCCATTATTTTAATTCAAGGTCGCCCAGAATGGCTCACGTTTTTAGAGATTTAACAGCTTCGATTTAATTTAAGTGATTTTAATCTAATTTTTATCGAGAGGACCTTTCCTGCATGTGGTGCACTCCTTGTGACGATCTTGGCTTCTGGTTAAAAAGGGGAAATTCTTCGATTGATGTTATAAAGATTAATAATTAAGAAGGACTGTTCTGTTAACCAGTAAGCATCTCATTAACCATAGGAATCTAATAATAAAATCTAACGATAAAATTAAATTGATATTTTAGAGGCGACCATCATTAGCGAGCTCGCATTATAGATGAGAGTATCGAAAGATTCACATCTATAGACATGCATAAAATACTGTTGCCTAAGGTATTTTTTCGAGCAACATTCCCATGGTGAGTGTATATACACATATGATGGAAATAATACATATATAATTACTATAGTACATATCAGCGTTTTATCTCTGACCCGTCAAATAATTAGATTGATAAAGTAAGTAAAGTTCTATTAATATTGTAAATTCTGCCTTTAGAATTGAATTTCAAATTCCACTCAAGAGAACCGTAACTGCGGTCAAATTGCAGGTACCATAGAGTCGATACTAATTAGACAACAACTGATTAAATCTGAAGAATAAGTCTGACAAAGTCGATGTCCGATGAATAATCGTATCTTACCGCAGTAAAACCAATCTTGTTTTATATTCACCTCTTTTGCTATCTGCTTTAAAATTGCTCATAAAATTCGAAATAACTGGCTGACCCTGACAGCATTCTTTTAATGAAGTTAGCTTTGGAAAGAAAGGCATTGAAGCCACAAAATGATCGTTTTTAACTGTGAGTCATGAGATATTAAAGAAATTTATCTCCATATTTCTTCATCTGAATATATTCGAAATGGCATAAACTTACGATTTAACAGCAATTAAAATTTGAAATAATAATTTATCACGTATAATAAATCATTCGCATAGGTTTCAATGAAAAGTTGTCTTTTACAGAGCGGATATTTTCTGCTAGCAATTTTCACTACTCTACCGTCCTCCATTCTTTTTAATCTTCTATTTTCTATTTCTGATCCACACGTTTTTCTACGCCCTTTGATCTTCATTTAATTCCATATCCAAATTTATTTTGAGGTTATTTCTGCTGCTGTAAGTTCTTCTTCTTCTAAATTAGCGTTTGATAAAGTTGTCGTTGGCCATTGTCTTTGTAGGCATTGTGTGGGTGAATAACAACAGTTTATATATTCTTGCTTTGGTTAGCGCTGTTAAATATTTGATTCTAAAATTTTTATTTTCCCTGATCACTTATTTTACTGAGTAAAGTCCATTTTATAACATTCAATAAACAGAATGTCTTGGTATTCAACTGAAATAACTTTCTGGCATATTCTTTTGATCTTTTGAAATTATTCTCCTATTCGGGAGCATTGGAGAAAGCAACGGATTTCATTCGAATGAATTTTGTAAAGTGGACTATAGTATAGTTAATCTATGAGAATTATTAAACGACTTAATTAACCCAAGACTGAGACTACCAAAAATCTTCTTACATCCAACCCTTTGTCTTATAAAATTTTAAGGAGCTAGCTTTGAAAAAGTGTACAGTGTATAAAAAAATAAGCTTACACTTAGGGAAAAATGCTTTATAGCAGTAAACTCAAAGGGGAAATGTTTTAAGGAAAAGGCATGTAAATTAGAAAAATTGCTGATTGCAGGTTATCTCCATGAGTGATATAAGATTATTCCAATGACCAGAGATAATCTTCGCAGTATTTGCAAATGTTGAAAATTTATCTGAATTCGGTAGTTCGATAAGTTTTTTGAAATTATGTTGACAGACACTATTTTGTAGGCTAAATTCTGATTAAATTTACTTTCTCCACTTCGGTTATCAAGCCTGAGGTTAGAAAAATGAATGGAATTTTCAAGGAAAATGTAGCTACTGGGCCGAATTGAAAAGATGAAAGGATCGCATGCGACCTTCGGGCCGCGGATTAGGAACTCCCGTGTCAGACGAAGCAGCGTTTTAATAGACTCAGAACTTGAAAAAGAGTCACCATGTTTATGTCGTTGCGAATAATTGAACCTTTATGTATAAAAGAACTACCGCTAAGATACACTCTGAACAAAAATTATCTCTCTAGAAATAAGATATTTGTAGTATATTACTTATTTTTCGTGGAAATAATATTCAAATAACACTTGTAAGAAAACTTTCAGAAATGTTCAAGATTTCGAACATTTGAACATGGCCGATTAGTCAATTTTCTTCTGCTGAGCATATGTTTTATTTCTCCAATTTGATAGGATAGGACAATTTAAAATCGTCATAAATTTCAAGGTATAGACAAGGTATAACGTAGGAGCGCTCATTTTTCAACTTAATATCGCAAATTAACGAAAATTAAATTCGTTTTATCTGGAAAAAAGATAATTAATAAAGCTTCTCGCAATCAATGATTTCGGATTGAAACAATATTGGCGACCGAATTTTAAAAGTCGGTTAATTTTATTCTAAATGAATAAAAATTAAAAGCGATATTATTAAGCGCATGCTCACCGCAAAAGCTAAACGAGAGTAATTATTTTGACTCGGCGTTGGGATGAGTTTCCGCTTTAAACGAAAATGCATTAAATCATCATCATCCACCCCAGCGGATGTCGGCTCTGAGTATCGCGTAGCCATGAATTTTTTAAATGCCCACTTTCACCCAGGAAGTTGTTAGGCTGAATAGTTGAGTGCTATTGGAACACTGGGCAGATATAATCATTCGCATCATAAATAATTATTCCGAAAAAATTCCAACCAAAATAGGAGCGGGGGTAAATCCCTTAATCCCGCTAAACTTTTCTCTCGACTACGGTGTAATAGGCTTTAATCGTAGTAAAGTCTCTTTCAGTCCAAAATCCCTCCGCAACTTTTTGTAAAACAGAGAACGCTCCGATTCGTTCTTTTTTTCATATTACGCTCAAATCGTTACGCTTTCCGAGCGGCAGCGAACACGACTATTTTTGGTCCGGAAAGAAGTTTTTCGCCATTAAAAAAAGGCGGTGCAAGTGAGAGAGGAGTTGGCAAACGGTGGCGTGCTCCCCCAAGATCATCATTTGCGTGCGATTCTCATATATGTTACCTGCTGAAGTTTGTGATCGAGTTGAGACTGCATGGGAACGGAAGGCTAAGGAGCCTTCACACTTTACCTTTTAATCCACCTCCGTTTCCTTTATTTCACCTTTAAAATCCTCCTTTCGCGGTACTCAAAGTATCTTTCTTCTCTTTTGGTCAGCATCGAATTCCACGTCCATATTGTTTCGAAACATTTCGCTACTTGTCTGTGATATAATTATTTTTGTGGTTTCGGGATACTTTTCCTAGCGATCGGATAAAAAGGAACATTCTCAATTGAATTCATTATATCTTAAATCTGGCGAATTTATGACAATGCTAACTCCGTCTGGATTGCATCGGAAGTGGGGATAGAGGAGGCGAATTTCCAATTCTGAAAAATATACAGAGACGTCTCGGCTGGCTAAAATTGATAGATTCAGATTCTACTGCGATGAATGCTGATTCTCATACGTTTTCAAATTATTCCAAAAATAGTGAACGGTACGAAAAGTTACCAGTCGAATCCAATAGCAGCAGAAATTAGCATAAACTATTTCATAACTCCCGATGTTTTTATTCATCTGTGCCCGTGAGGGCATCCATCAAAACATTCGCCAATCGATTTCGAAAAACACTGACAAGCCGAAGGATTTCTAAGCAATGTTATTGGTTATCACTTTATCGGAAATTGTTTGAAATATAATCATTCATCAAACGAGTTGATATATCTCTTTATCACCAAAGGAAATATTGATGTTTATGAATGTTTACGCCTGATGATTTATAATAGTAAAACCTGAGTGTATATATAACGTGAGATTTAGATTCATAATCCACAAGCCACCAGTCGCGTAAAGTGCATTCACACCTTATATAACATACCTTATTTGCGTCTCTGATGCTCTGCGGAAAGAACGGCCAGAATTATAGCGAATAATTCCTTGTAATACTCTGCCGATGCCTCTGGGAGATCGCGTCCGTTGTTTACTGGAACAACGCATTCAATTTCGTTTATATTATTTCGTGTATAAGTTCAGAAGCAATGAATTCTTTAATGAGCTACTGTCAGTAATTAGATTTCTTCACCTGGAGCAACGGTTATGTGATATTAATCTAAATCTAAGTTATGTTGTTGAGTTTCATCATTTTATACAAAAATAAAACTTCGTTGTTGATGTTAAATTTCTTTTCTTAAAAGTACTTCCTCGTAAAGCATCACTACATAAATCAATTATTTTTTTACGAATTTCTTTTTACATCAATAGAATACATTTTTTAATACGCGATTGGTATATTTCAGCGAAGATAATCTGTTAATTTAATTTATCGATATATTTTGATAAATTCTTTCAGCAGCAAGTAAAGACGTCCAATGGGAACTTTTTGGGGAATAGATTTTTAAAATGTCAGCTCTTTTGCCTTCATGGATATAATTTTGCGGTCACTGATAATGCTAGTAGTAATCGTATAGGGTACTACTAGAGATACTTCGATAAGGGAATGCAACTACATACTACGATCTCTAAAGCGGTCGCATAAACGATTTCAATGAGAATCATGGTGTTGAGGAACCTGTCTTGTATAGATTTACAGATGTCACTTCCGTGTCAATATTTGCCGGACGGATTTTTCTGAAACTTAGTCGGCATAACCGCAGGATGAAGAAGTGAAATGAGTTTTAATAAAATAGCACATTGAAAGGAATACAATGAGAAATGAAGAATAAAAATTTGTATTTTGTTCACAAATTAATCGACGTTTATTTTGGTATAATATATATTTCTTCATGGCTTACCACATTCAGACCGCTTGGAATTTTCCGCTCCTTTTTCATTTTCCACACCTTACAATCAATTTCACCTGTAGAAATTGGAAAGAGCAATCCCTCAATTTACCATTTTTACCAAAAAGAAATATTAAAATTTTCCATTTTGATAAGCCATCTTAAGATTACATTATCCCTCCGATTCCAACCATCATTACAAAGCGGAGTATAGAATAAAAATTGACATAACTACGGAAATATTGCAACCACTGATACCACAAAGCTACATTGTTAAGTAAAATTGTTTCCTTTACTTTTGTTGCGTAAATCGCAACATTTAGGCCTCTATGGTCATTATTTCTTTCAACCCATATCTTTAAGAAAGAACTGATGGAAGATTTTTTTTGTGGTAGTCACACGAGCTTAATTGATAAACTTTTGAAGCCTTGAAAATGAGATATATAGCGTTTAACGGAAAATATTGATAAATCTGTTATGAAGTGGATAGGTTTCACAAGCAATCTTTCAAATATCTAACTTCTTTTCTCAAAGAGAATTAGAAAACGACTTTCATTGTCAGATGCTTTTCCATACAGGGTTGATTCTTCGGCAATCTCCTGTAACTCTCAATCTCAATGCAAAATCCGTGATTGAAATTGGCATTCATAGTAAAAAGGATATTAATAATTTACAGCGCTGTATAATCGTGCAGATAGGATGTTGTTTCTACCTTGAAGCCATTAGACATAAAAGATGCTTTTGGAAGGATTATTCAAAATCTCATCCCTCAAAGTACTTCCTAAGCTCAGAACCTAACGCCGAAATCACCATTAAAAATTTTACTGCGAAGGAAACCGACGAAATTTCTAAAATCTGATTGAGGTCTCTTGTCACTCTCTTTGCTCGAAATTCCCCTTAGATAATGAGGATCTTTGCCACACTTCCCATCTTTCCTCTCCTTCCTCTCTAATTCTGAAAATACTTCTCTATCCGTAGACCAGCCCTCGACAAATTTAGGATAATAAAATGTAAACTTTAGATTAGATTTTTGGTCGAGTTTTGTGTAATGATAGCAGTGTGATGCAATTTGTCACCCAAATTTAGGTGATACAATGTACATATGCATCATGTCTTCTTTGTTCTTTTCCTTCCGGGGTCATTCTTACTTCTTCTTCCATAAAATAGGCTGTAATTTATATTACTTGATGATGACTATCAGTCACGAAAGTCGGTTCCATGTTGATTCACCTATTAAAATAGTTCGAATTCTTATTCCTTATATCAGATAATTAGTGATTTTCATATAACTTGTGCAATAATTATCTGATGTAAAGTGAACATCAAAAATAAAATTATTTGATTAAAATTTCTCATGTTAGCAAATTAAGACTTTTGGATATTGATTCTATTAAAGCCATACAAACTTGGGCAGTTTCTTGAAAAAATTCGACTTCGATTAAGCTTACAGAAGATATAGCTTCCAAAATTCCTTCGAAGATAATTATCTGCAGTTCTTATTGTTTCGAAGATTTGTCTTTTATGGCCACTTTTATGAGCAGTTATACCTGAAAATTTTGTAGGCAAACTATTTATTTAATCATTTGTAAATTATGTAACTGCCAGGGAACGGAACTGTTCGGAACACGTATCCTTATCTATTGACAATTCGTAATTGCAAAGGAAATTCTCTGTATTCTCATTATCTAAAGTAGAATATTCCTGCAGTATAAATATTTTCCTAATTATAAGACAAGTTTTTTTTAATCCACACGGTAGATACTTCCTTATTTTCTCTTTTTATTGCCAAATATTCCTCTATTGAAGCTAAACTGACAAAGTATTTTATGCATAAGGAGACTGTATTGTTTGAATTTTACCCTCAATAAAGTCATGTTCTGTTCTATCAACAGCTACATAATGCGTTGGGGAAGGAATGAGGCTTACGAGATGATGAGAGAAAAGATGAGGAGTGAGGTAATTTTACCTTGCTTTGCTGGCATATTTCCCCTAGTACTCTGTATTGCATAGCTGCCTTTCCTCGCACCCATCCCTCCCTCATTTCCCTTGTTCTCGGTCTTTTCATTCCACCGCGCATAGCCTTGGCTTGCCTGACGCAGCGGATGAAAAAAATAATAGTAATGCCTTCTCGGACCTCACCTGGGAATTTGCACGAGTGGGAAACCGCTAAGAACCGCATTCGAAAGCTAGGGAATTTTTAGCTCCGGAAATAAGCGAGGAACGAATAAAGAACCTTTAGACTTTAGACTACCAATGCATGGGAGCGTGTGTGCAAAACCGGATGCGGAAATTTAACGCCCTTGAAAACGCAGAAATGAGCAGGATTTAGCCACCAGCGGTGGTTGGGCAAAATTATACGCAGGAGGAAGGGAAATTTATTCGCCGTATTCGGAACCAAAACAAAAATTAATGCCGCGCATTGATTTTCTGATGCGGAACCATTCATAACCGTCCGCGGGGAATTGTTTATTTTTTCATTTTCTTCGAAGACCTGGAGCTGCTCTAAGAGAGTGTCGTAAAGTTCATTTCATCCCTTCTCCGCCTGTCATTTGTTTTTTTCTTCATAATTGCCGCGGAGTGAAGAGTGGTCGGCTAGTTTCCGAGGTCGGAGGCGTTGAATAGGCCGGAGAAGAAAGGCGGAGGTCGCGTGTTTGTGCAGGGAGACGGCTTCCGGAAGTTTGTGGTAATGTAGTGGAGTTTAAGAGAGCACCTCGTGGAAGAAATGCGGGTAAAATGGGGCGTTTTACGGCTCCGTGGATAAGAAGTGGACTTAGAATTCCGAAGGAGGAATGAGGGTCAGGTGAGCCGGACTAGTCGAGAATTATTTTTCTGTCACTCAATGGCGTCAGCCACAACGGACGAGACGGGGCGCGAAAAGATTCTCTCTTTCCAAGGAGAGACATTCCAGTTGCTTAAGCCAGTTGAATAGGGGTGTTGTGTAAATGTAAGCTGTCCAAAATACAGTGATAACTCTGCTAACAAGTATTCATGCTAACGATTATTTTTGTGGACGACCAAAAAAGAACGCGCGCAAAAGAGATTCAAAATACCAAAGCGTACTGGATGCCATTCATTCCTTCTGACTTGGTAGACAGGCGTAGTATATGGCGTTGCTATAGCAAATTAAACTTTTAGAGATTCCATTCCGAAGGGAATTATCTTTCATAGCCAATTCATCATTATTAGAGCTCTGCGTGGACCGAAATACTATTTATTTACTTATTTTTATTTACCCAGTGCTCCTACAAATATCCATTTATTAGACGATTACAATAGAGGTGTGAAAAGTTACGACAGACGAACACGCACATGCAACCATTCCCTAACCAGAAGAATCCGATTAGCTGGGGCTCGAACCCGTGTTAGCCACACCATCGCTGCTGGCGTTTCATCCCATATCAGCCCTTAATGTTTATAGCAAAGATACAGTAAAGTCCCTCTTTCTAAATACCATTCAAATTAATCATTTATGTCGATTTCCCCTCTTCGACATTTATCTCTGAAACAACACTCATTTATTTCGGGATGAGTATTCCCTGCGTATCAAAGACTTGAATTTATACATAAACAATACTTTTGTTATATTTTTACGCCCGGATAACTGTTTTCCTCCCTTATTGCACCCTCCGATTCCAGAAAGGTATAACTATAGCATTATATCCAGCAATAACGATAACAATTAATTATGAAAATCCCAGCCAACAACCAATTTATCGCGTGTCGTTACTAAATCATCGTAGCACCTAGTCGCCGCGGACCAAATTGGTCGTGGGACCAAATCGTCGCGGGACCAAATCACCGTGGACCAAATTTCCGGGTGCCGTAGAAACAGGAATATGGAGTTGATCTTCAAACAAAATCAATATTGCATATTATCGTGTTTTATCCTAATATTGTCATTGATAGTGAAGGACTATATTAAGTTCTAGTGAGTGGACTAATTCCTGAAAATGCATAGGCAATATATTCTCTTAGCTAAATACTCGTAGCTTGACCAAGTGAAACGTTCCTTACAGAAGATTCTGATCTCTTCAGTATTTGACAAACGTCTATCAGTAAAGCAGAAGTTTCGTAGTGTGGGTGAGTATGAATTCATTAAGCTGATCAAAATTCACAGTATTCTAATCAGTATTATAGTCATTAATTATGCGCATTGAATATTTGCAAGTCTTTTGATTTTAAATTCGTTTCAAATTTATGATATTTTATTTTAATATAAATTCTAACCATACATAAGGTAAAATATAAGAGTATTTCTGCTTTGTTTTTACGCTCATTACCATTTCAGTTGTAACGAATACTAAATAATGGATTTCGAATTCTTCTGGAACAAATTTTGTTAGTAGTTGCCAGGTAATTGAGATATTAATGCCCATATTCTGTCGTACTATTTAGCAATTCATCTAGTAAATATTTCAATTATGGAAGTAATCAAAATATAGAAACATCCTTTCACGTTTCAAATTAATAATTTAGCTCCATATTTATTAAAATAACAGCTCCCCAAATGCGAGGGCACATAAAGGGGAGAAGCTTTTTTTGTTCGCTGAGCACAAAGAATGACTATAATTGGTCCCGGTGTGGGAAATATATAGGAAACTCGGATGCGAAAACATTTGTGACCGTTGGTGTGGACGCGAATGAGAAAAAAACGAAAGGGATTCGCTGCATTGTTTCCCTTCGTATTAGCTTCTGCCCGTGCCTTTGTGCGAGCGAGTTCCCGTGATGCGTTTTTCAGTCCTCGATCCAAAACCCTCGAGGCAAAAAAACTGACCCGCCTCTCCCCATATTGACGTTTCCACACTCTTTGTCCCCCCGTCCGTTGTCACATGGTAGCTCCAAATACACCCTCTACTCTCATCCTCTTTATTATTTCCAGATAGCGGAGGATCCTTTCGTTAAAATTGAAAGTTCTGTGTCTGCCATTTTTTATTTCTCTATCTCCGAATCCGTTCCTCCCGCCGGCGCGCCCGAATTTTTCCTTTTTCCTTGTTGACGATCCCTTTGTCGTGCCCGATTTGGATTGAGGAAGATGTTTGGTCGTCCATGATTAGTCCGTTCTGTGCCAGCCTCTATTATGCAGCAACCGGCCCGTTAGCTCTTTATGTTGAAAGCTGTGTGTTGCCTAACCATTGTCAGTGTGTGGCTCCCTAATCGGGATTCAACGGATCATTAAGTCTTCAGGGAAGGATGAATGAAACTTCATCAAGAGCTGCAGGTGAACTCTGGCTTCCGAATACGGTGGAATTGACATAATTAACATCAACTTATCGGAAACCTATTCTGTAATTCCAGAGTAACGAAGAAATTTTGTTTCCGAATCACCTTTTGTAGCCAAAATGAGAGTTTCCATCTAGTCTCAAATCGGTAACTACGCAAAAACACCTTTAAATAAATTCCAATTTATTTCACTAGTTAGCAATTATGGCAACATCCGCCATGTTTCGGGTATTTTGAACTGTTTCTACGCGCTCACACATTCACGCGTTTCGACCAATATTCCTTAGCCGTGTTCATTTTGTTGGCTGAATCCAAACTACAACAAAAAAGTGTTCGTTTGCACAAATATCCCGTGTCCTTTCACCTTTCTCTCAGTATTTGGCGGTAGCTGCGCCAGTGAACTGGAGATTTTCAAGCTTCAGTTTCTAACTAACGACTTCTTCAATTTCAACTCAATGCAAGCGTTCTCAAGATCCTATTTCTCTGAAAATTTTAATTTTATTAAAGTTACTAATATACACGTACTACATGTTTTCATACGGGGTAGAGGGTGCATAAACCATTCTCAAATTTCCATGCCTATATAACAAAAGCTTAAATTTGAAATAATGATTTTTAAATGAGAGTTCAAAACATTAAATTCCGTAGTTTTTCTCTAAAGTAAAAGAGAGCATGTATGTTCAAGTAGTCTCGGAAAGCAAATCAGAAACTTCAATTTAAGTCTTCCGCTGAGTCCATACTTAACCAAAATAACTTCCTCTTGAGATATAAGCAAGGAGAAACGCATTGTTCATATGCTTGAAACTAATGGCAGAAATGAAAGAGAAAATGTCTGCCGTAGCCGGGAATCGAACCCGGGTCCCCCACTTTCCGGGGAGAGCACTTGCCCGAAAGGTGGGGGATTCCCGGCTACGGCAGACTTTTTCTCTTTCATTTCTGCTTTCTCTTGAGATACATGCAGGGTAAAATTTCTTTCATTTGAGTGTACGTTCACTTTAATAGTAATTAGGAAAACTAATATGCTTTCAAACAACATTTTCTGAGTTTTGAGTGTTTTCCGACTCATTATATTACACGAAGAAGAGTTAAGAAATGAAAACATCATAAAATATGCGATTTAAATTACCAAAATGGAATACACTACATAAAAGTAAGCCCCCGAACGACAATAGGAGATACACAAATGTGTGTATACTAAAATTGTAAATTACCAGTAATTTTCTATTCGTTATTGTCGCCTAAAATTTTTATGATTTGGCATTATCATTATTATTTTCTCTTTATTGCTTTCTTTGTAATTCCCGTCACAAAATAATTAATTCAGCTCAATGAAGCTAAACATTTTTATTCTTAATTAATATGAATTGAATCATCCATCATACATTTGAGTAATATATGAACTCAATTATAGATGAAACTGATAGAGACTATGACTATGGTAATGCGTGGATAAACAAAATAAAACATTAATATAATTTAATAAACAGGAACCTCTTTGCCTATCGTTGGCTCAGTAAAAGGTGCCCTTGATTAAATTTCATATGTGTTAGCTCTTATTGCAAGTTTTAAAACATTGTTCTATTTGTAAGATCATCTAAATAAATAAATAAATCAAAAATAAGAACAGAGAGAAATAATCAAATGATTGTATCGATTCTTATCTTTTGCGTTAGTAGACTTCGAAGATTCAGTTCTTCCTCTGGATGATTCGCGATAGTTACAGATCAGAGAAATAGCCTTATGAAGCATTCACTTAGCATGTCACCTGGCGAAGGTAGCTGTTAGGGTACACTTTTACTTAGTATGAAGACAAGAATAATTTTCAGAATAGAACCAAAAAATGCAAAAATTTATTTTCGTTCATTAATGTTACATAAAAGTACATAAAAATTTAATATTTTATGAAATTTTATAGCAATAAATATTCCATTAAATCTTGATATACTATTCTTTAGCAATGAAGCGAATCGTTCTTCAAAAACGCTGAAAAAAGAAGAGTATGTCGCAAAAAACTTCCTACGTTGATGCTTACTCAATTGGGGCTCTTGCTGATTTGTAATTGCTGTTTTCATACTTTATTTTCGATATAGTCCTAGCGCAACATCCCTTTGATGGGCAGGGCTTATCCCGGTGGCATTAACAGTGGGTGACACGTGGTCTGTGTATTGACTCCCACGCCGCTGTATTTGGGTTTTCGGGACCGGACCTTCTTTCTCCTAAGTCAGATAGCTACCAATGTGGGCTCCCAGATAGACAAGTGGGCGACGTGTTCGACCTCGGTGTAAGCGATTCCGGGTTTGATTCCCGGTGGGGGCCTAACCGCGAAATGACCTAAACTGTCGAAGCACTTTTAACAATAATACTTGCATTAAAAGAATACGTTTCTCCGATCTCTAGTGAAGTGCTCCTAGAATTCCCCAGCTTTCATTTCATCCATCATTTACTGTAAGCACCAGGTAATTATTCCAAATTCGACGAAGTTGTAACGACGGAGCCAAAACATTTTAAGATTAGAACAAATGCGAAGAGCAGTTTTTATTAAAAGAATTTTCGCGAATGGCTAGAAGATTAATATCCTCCAAAAGACGTATACTGAAAATAAGCACTTTTAACAATACTACTACTACTATCTACCCATTTTTATCGCGACGATGGGTGAACACCGATAAATGTTGACCCCCACCGGAAATCGAACCCGGTCCGCATATACCGAAGGCAAACACGCTACCCTCATTGCTATCCGACACGCAAACATTTTTCGTCGTCACATCATCGCAGTGTGTGGATAAACAATGCATGGTGCTGAGTCTTCTTAAGGAGAAAAGTTATTGGGCCTCTAGATAGCGGAAAATACGCTTGATCTCGGAGAGAAATGTCCCGGGTTCGATTTCCGGTGGGGGTTCACGTGCGAAATGACCCGTGCGAATGAGGATAGTACTACTATGGTAATAGTAATAACAATACTACTACTATACTACACTGTTAAAACAATACTACAATTGTGTAGTTTTCACAATGCTACTATTACAATGTTTACTATAGTATAAAAGTAGTAGTATAGATAAAGGGTTTCGACAGCCGTCTTTTCGCACATAGGCCCCCTCCGGGGTTCGAACCAGGGACCGCTTTCATCGAAGTCGAAAGCGTTGCTCACATGGCTGCCCGGGAGCCTCTATTACTATAAGAAGTTATTTTAACATAGTAACTCTCCGCTGAAATGTTTCATCCAGCTTAATTTCAGATGCGAGTTTGCGTTATCGCAAAATGTTGTACTTAAAAGATAATGTTAGCTTTTAAAGAGGAGGTACAATATTTACGTTACATTGAGTGTGGATATCCCGCAGGTAGCTAAACCACGCGAACCCGTTGGCAGGAAAGCTGAACAAGAACACAAAAAAGTAACAATTGCGCGCGCTCTGTCATTGTTATTGTTGCATCGAAAACACTGTAGAGCATAGCGGAATAAAAAAGCCGCGTCTCTCCTCGCATTTTCGTTCGCGAGGTCCGAGGACGAATTAAATAATTGATTGAAGTTTCCCGTTCGTGCTGCTCGTTACTTTTCCCGTCCTCGGTACGCCCATTGTTCTTTTGCGTCCATTTCACCGGAGAGCTGCGGCACAATAGAGGATTCCAACTGCTAATTAGAATTGATTGTTAAGAAGTTCAGCCCTATCTTGGCGGAGTTGTAAGGGCGGAGTGGAGGAGGGGATTGGCGGAGAAAAGTTGCGACTTTAAAAGAAGAACAAATGAACTATCAGTAGCTTAAACGGCAAGTAATATAGGCCATCCAGAGAGGACCGGAGAGTCACGAATGCGACGAATGTGAAACAAACTTTGCCCTATACATGTCATCAAAAGCAAAGAAATGAGAGGGAGCCAAGGAAAAATGAAAAGGAAAGTTTTTAAATCCGCCATTCTTTCTAAAGCTTTAACTCGATTGTTCGAGAGATGGAAGCGGAGGGACTGGAGGAAATCACGGCGATCGTGACTCTTTTTCGTCCGTTAAGGATGTTCCGGTCGTGAGCGGATGGCTATAATTTCCCGTGGAAACAGAACAATGCGAGTTGACTCGTGGAGCGGATAAAACGTCGTAATTAGTCCCAAGGACCCGAATTGTGCTCATTCTGTTTTTCTTTCCGAACGTGTTCCCCTGCATTAATCCCATCAGAAAGAGAGAATCTGTCGAAAAAGAAGAAATATTGCTGTCCTAGGATAACGAGGTTTGAATGCATACTCGAATGCAGAATGCGAGGGAGTTAATTGAAGTGGTCGTTCAGAATGCGGTGCCTCTGAATTACCATAAACTCCATTTACTCTCCATAAATCTTTTATATTAAGCAGTTTCGTTTTAATTTAATAATCTGACCCACATAATCAGCGGAGATTGCGTATTTTATCTTTTTTAAGTCTTGAAAAATAGCCAGGCTAGAATTTTTGGAATCATTCATTCTAGCCCTTTAAATATAATGGTTGGTTACTTTTTATTCGGATATTTTTAGGTCTCTTCAATATAGTATGGGGTTCTGAAACATAAAAAAATCCAATTTTCACCATTTATATCCGAAGGCACTTTATAGAATAAACTAGTAAATGCCCCCGTCAAGCATGACGAAACTTAACTTATTTTAAAAATATATCTGATATTGTATACATCTGGCCTTCCTTAGCCAGAAAATGTCAGTTGTTGGTCTTTAAAAGTATAATTATGACCGGCAGATAGTTTGATTGATTAGGGATAAATTTGATATACATTTACACATAATTAGATGTATGAAGGACTATCTTGTCAACTGTCATTATGAAGTCAACAACAATTTGTATACTTCAACTTTAAGCCATGAAATTTCTAAGAAAAAATACAATCATCTCGTAACCGTTAATTCTCCTTTCATACTCGAAGCGAATTCTTGTATAAATAAACAAATTAAGCTCGAAATCGATAATCGGGTTTTTGTAAACGCTCCCGTCAAGCATGATGATACAATGATAACTGGATACGCAGTCTATTCATACTCTAATTTTTAAATTGATATTGATCAGGATAGAGTTTAAGCCTAGAATATTAGCGGAATTCCGAAAATTACGAGCTCGATTTTGTCGGACACTATGTAGCTCGTGGGATTAACGTAAGCTCACAGTTTTAATATCTCTTTTGCGTTAAAATTTGGTCCGTCTCCCAATAATCTTCCCTTTTTCCTACCATAATATTTCTTCGTCGTGTCGATCGCGACAAATCAACATAAATGTCCTTTGGTAAATCGGGTTGATTAAGAAACACTCCCACATGGCCATATGTTAATCCCTGCGATTTGTACATCGTACTTTAATTTTAAATATATATGTTATAGTAAATATCTGGTCCACCTAAGCCAGAAAGTTTCCGTCGTAATAACTCAATATATTTACTACCGGTAGAGGGTTTATTTGATCCTGGATAAATTTCGAATAAATTCGATTATGTAATTAGTTTAACAATTATATAATTGTAGGGAATATTTTGTCGATTATAGCTATGACATCAACATTCATAAAACTTTGTGAATAGTTTTCTTGTGGGTTTCAGCATTGTAGAAACACAATGCAGTTTGTTTCGGATCTCTAAGTCAAGTCGTTTCTGAGATAAATAGGGGGACGGACAGATGGACAGACGGACAGACATTTGCTTTTTATATATATGATGGAAAAGAAAGGTTTTGTTAATTCGAAAGAAATTATAAGATTACTTATTTTTAAATGGCCTTACCAGCTGTAGCGCATGCATTTTAGGTTTTAACACTAAAGTCAAGTATTGTACACCGATAGCTGAAAACTCTTTTGCTTTTAGTCTTTAAGACTGGAATATTGGACTCGTTTTAATCAACAGAAGAACATTTTAGTAGATTGTGGAATTCATGAAACGTTCGGAAAGCGTGAATTTTCTGAATGATATAATACAAAATATCGTACTCGCGAAATTGACAAAACCACTCCAGATTAATAATTATCATTTTCTAACTTTTCTGCGGTTGGGTGAATGAATATTCTCGAAAGAATACTTCAACTGCCTTATACTTTGTGTGACGTATCATACGTACAATTTGCGTAAAGGCATATTAGTCATCTCTATCCCAAACGGCGATGAGAGACAGATTCCATCGGAATGCGCGAATCGCGTCATTCACGTATTTTCCAGAAATCAAATCCATGCAACGACACACGCAATCCGCGACGGAATCCTTCATTTTTATCGCCATCCGCCATCGGCACCCTCAAGCCCCAACAACATTCCAATCAAAACAAACAATAGCGTTTGCGGAAGTAGTCGCGCGAATGGCTGAACGGCGGGGAAATGTCGAGACCGAAGCTCCGATAGTCGAAAGTGTATCAGCGAAGCCCGAGTGGAGCATGTCCGTTCCCATATTAATAAACTTAAAAAAAAACCAGTGAGTTTCTATAAACAATCGCAAGAGATGGTTTAATAAAATGTTTACGGAGATAAACACACTAAAGAGCGCCGTTCCCTCTCTGATGGCAAATGAAGCGCAAAAAAATCAATACGGAATAGACATGCCAACAAAACGGTCAAAAGGAAGGGAGAAAAAAAGGAGTGGGTGGGTAGCTTAGCGGAGAGGAATATGCCTGCACGAAGCTACCGGTCCTTCCACCCCCGCACCCTTTCTCTTTTCTCTCGAACTCCGATATCTCCCCACCCCTTACCTCCCCTCCATCCTCCACTCTTATCGCCCTCCCCTACCACCAAACTCCATTGACGTCCTTGGGGTTACCATGGAAACGACGTCGGGCGCCGTTATTGATCCTTAACTACGACGCCTGCGACGCTAGGTCAGAGGGTTAGGGAGGGAAGGGTGCGTAGGAGAGAGGGGAGAAAGAGGAGGGGAAAGAAAGGCGGAGAGAATTGCAATGTGTACCGATAGAGGGCGAATGGAAACAGATGAGGTGGCGACGAAGGAAGAACGGGAGGAAACTCCAAACTGTCTCTCTTTAGGTGTGTTTAGGCGTCTCCTTCCCTCCAAGGAAGCGACCATGGAGATTCGGAAGGATGTGCTCTCTTCCTCTCTTTTTTAAATACTTCACCATGTTAAAGAATGCTTTTTTTTCTTGGGGGTGTTTCTGAGGGCATAATCCGAAGACGGTTCATTTTTACGGTATCAGTCGCCCCCTTTTCGTGCTCGCTTCGGAGTTAAAGTTGCCGTCGCGCTAAATAAATTATTTCCGTGCCGTGATTTTCATAGGGGATTAAGGAGGAGATTCCGCCTCGATTAGCGTGGGAATGCGATGTTTTGTGGCCTCGTTTAGACTTTCTGGGCAGTCGAATAGTGAGTGAGTTGGGACATTTGAATGATTCAATGTTTCCTGAGGATTTATTACTCTTGAATTACATGATTACTGTGATACGTTTGAGGGAGTTTGAGAGATGAAGCAGTTGGCTTCTTATCTAAGCAACTAGGCTGTTCTCCGAAATGGTTTCGTTACCCAAAAGTATTCATGTACTGCGAATAATTCTCTTAATGGTCCATTAAATGTAGACATCTATTAACGTGTATTACTCTCCCTTGAGGCGTACTACTGTTTACGTATTTTTTCTAATATGATGTCGTAATTCACGTATTTGACACACCATTGAATAAAATATGCTGCCAGATACGAGGACATACTTATTCTAGCCATTCTTTGTAGTTGTGTAAAAATATCCGATTGGATTTTGTAATCTCCTTTTTCGAACGCACTCAAAACTTTTTACAAATAAATGAATGATAAGCGTTTATGAAATTATTTAAAGGTGATAAAAATGTTTACCTTTGTCAGCAGAGTTGCTCGTGAAACTTATTGTTCGATGTAGTTTTCCAAAGTATATTTCTAATTGTATATTTACCTTATTATAATTATGAGATTATTTAAGAAGAAAGTGTTAGAGGAATCTTCTTCTAAACTTTTATCTCACTTTAATGGGTCATTAAAAAGTATGTTTTCATGTTTCGTTAAGTTGTGCCCATTGTAAATAATTCAACAACGATATAAATTTGTATTAAGTTTTATTCGTAACATACTTTAATGACTTATTTTCGTTCAGTCTAATAACCTGTAGATGAATTGATAAGAATCGGTTACGCTTCATTAGTTAAATAAAGATGCAAGTCACTAATTGAGAGTATTAGCCTCAAAATAGATTTATAATGTTTTAGACATTAATGTCTCCGTAGTTTGGATTATTGCATTTTGACATTACTAGACAGAACTTTTAAAGTAAAGTCATAAATAATTTGGCCGGCAGCAAAGGAGAGACATACTCCAGCCAAACAGATTACATTTGCATACGAGAATCACTATTACAGAGCATCCGTTCGCTTGGCAGAAATCGTAATGGAAATAACGGCTTAGTGGAAATGGAATGTTTTGATGAACCAGAATCTGTGTGAAATTGAACAATTTTCAATCAAGTTAGAAGAGGAGAAGGAAAATTACGTAAACATGCACTACTAAAAATTCTAATTAAAATTATTTAGGCTTATTATGTATGGTTTAAGGAATTTATTAGGATTGCACACCGTTCTTATTATGAAATAGTTTGCGAAGGATAAAATAAATGATTTAATTTGATTAGAACGTTTCCTCTAAAATCATCCAATTACTACCAAAAATATGTATTAAAAAGCAGTATTTTTTATACTCTCCGATGAGCAATTTTAAAGTTACGCCTTTAAATTGATTCACTACATTACTTAGCTCTCTTTGAAACATAGATTACACTCGTTTACGTCTACGTAAATACCCTGCAAGTCACCTTTCAGCGTGTGGTAGACGGGTATCTGAAATTATTCTGAATTAATCAAAGTTTTTCGGCAATTATATCATCAGTAATCAGCAGTGATATACTCTAACTCCTCTTCCTATGTAAATGCGATTTTGCGAGTTGAAGGCTGTAAGGATAAGTGATGAGATATCACTACCCTCAATGAGCAAAACTGTTGAAAGAATGGGTTACTTTGACAGTCAATTAAGTCTCGTAGTTTTTAATTACTAATGAACGATTTTCGCGCCAATTTCAGCGCTTGCCTACTTTCACATGTATATCATGACCTTTTCTCTCAGTTCATATTCTATACTTGCCTTCTCTATTAAAACTCTATTATTCTGTTTTTTCGATTATTTAAAGGCTCGTATTATCCTCCAAACTGACTCTCCAAAAAAAATTGGAATTTAATTCTAGCTAAGAGTTTAATAGAGAAAATAATATAAAGAGAAGCATTATCAAAAGTCCAATTCTTGATGTAACATTCGTTTTATCCATGTATAAATAATGCTACCGTAATTAGGGGCCTTACAGAGATGAGTCTTGGATGTGCCCATTGACAATTTGGGGGTCCTCTAATAAGAACTGAGAATATTAAGCGTTAAGTATGTGCATTTTTCTTTGTTAATTGACGCAAATGTTATGTTTACGGAGCAAATAAATAAAAGAAAGTGGTCATTATATTTCTGCGACTTTTTTCTGTAAAATAGTATAATTCTGTTTTGAAATTTTTTAAAGTTTCAGTGAATTATAAGGCATCAGAGATGCATCTTATGCAAATATATATATGGGACAATAGCACAATAAAACTTCATAACTTCAAATTTAAGGGTGTTTCAAATTGGTGAATTTTCATTACTCTCCATTAGAGAGTGTAAATACGTTATTTAAAAAGCGATATTTTAGATTAAAATTAAGAATATAATGGGGTAAAATTAATGGTTCTGAAACTCCGGGGACCAAATAGTCCGTGTAGCCCATGTGATCTTTCCACATTTTATATTAGCTTATTCGGAGTACATTTAGATGCACCCCCTATTTGTTAAGTTCCGTCAACTCGAATCTCGCATGCATGTAAGCTGATAAAAGATCGAAATTTAATTATGGTCATTTAAAGAAGAGAATGGAGGAAAAAAGTGAGATTTAAGGAAAGAGAGATGTCCTCCAATGGCGTCTGCCAGAAATTGGTCAAAAGATAAACGCAGAAGTTCGAGAGGGGTTAAATCTGAAAGTTGGTGGAGAAGGGAAAAAGCTGCAAAGTGAAGAAGAGATTCCAGAGATTCGGAAGAAATGAGATGAAATGGTTTTAAGAGCGAAAAGGCGAAAGGAGTTGTTCCATCAGACGAAAAACGCGGATATCTTGTTTAGGAAGGAATTTTTATTAAGTGCAAGGTGGATGGTGAAAGTATCTTTTACAGGTTGGAATGGGAAGTTAGTTGTTTTAGTGCATGTTTGTAGATACCTCTCAAGTAGTACCTTGCCTATTTCAGCGAGTTTTAGCATTTGAAAGTACGTATTTAAAATTGGGATATAAAGAAGAATTCAAGCTCATCTTTGTAATTACAAATTATTTAAGCAGTATGTCTCTATTGAAGATGACTAAAAATAAGCAAAACCCCATGGGCAAACAGTGTTTCACTTTTTGTCGGATCAAAAATTGAGAAGAGATTTCTTAGAGAACCTATAAGATGGCCATTTATCAACAACTACGGAATTATTCGAAAAATATCATTAATAACGTATGTCATTTATGTAAACATTCCGTGATTGTCTCTAAAAAGAAATGTGAAGTTCTGTCAACCAGATTATTTAAAAAAACGCGATTTTTTTCTATCCCGGTATTCTCCATCAAGTTTTTGTTCTCATCGTATTAAGTGGCGGTTTACCAAGGCATTTACGAGTTTATATACGAGATTTCTAAGGCATTTACGAGATTTGCCACCTTCCTTCACATGTGAATCATTTTTTGCAACCAACGGTGGTACGCTGTTAACTATAACTCTCCATTTCACCGTTGAGAATCAACGGGTAAGTATGTAAAGTATTACTAAAATTACTAAGTATTACTAAAATAAACTACAAAAATACTAAGTAAAACATAACAGTTTTCTTGTTGGTTGTTGTAACTGCATAGCCATTGGCACCTTTAATTATAGCATCCCTTATAACTCCCTTTAGAAACCTCTCGTACCCCAGTGGTGTACGCACTCTCAGGTAAGAACCACTAGTAGTAATGCATAAGAAAGTCTTGTAAACTACACCTTCTATGAGTAATAATCTCTCTAAGTGAAAAATTGTATAAATTCGCTTTTCTAAATCCCATACCCTTTTTAATATTTCACTGATTAAAGACGTTGTAAAACGAAGGATTTATATACAGTTTTTTCCAGTTCTACTCATCAACTTATCCTTTATTACTGTTATTGGGTTGGTCGAATTTTTATGCCTTTTATAACACCTTTATCGCAAATAATCAGGGACGTAAATCACTTCTTTCGTTATAAAACTTCAACCGTATCCTTTCCATATATTTGCGATTTTGCTCGTAAATATTAAGAAAATTAGTATTATTTGAATATTTGTGTTTGACTTTTCAAAATTGCTAATTATGTCAACCGCTTTAGAAACTTCGGATGTCGTCAATGAATTAAGATCTCTCATAACACAAGCATGAGTATTTCGATAGAACATTGAACATTTTAACTGTTAAAGCCAAATACTTACATATCCGATTGTAACACACTCGAAATTAGCTCTCTGTTTTGCCACGAATTTTGTCTATTCTTTACATAGCCTTCAACGGAGAAATTCACGTAAAGAAATTCAGCATTTAAAATTTTTTCAACGAGTTAATAACACAGGTAATAACATACTGTGTTGGCTTTCACTAAAGTCTGATCAAAAGTTATACGAGCTTATAGAACGTTTCTATTGAAAGTCGTAGAGAACAATTATTACCATTAAAATACATTTTTCTTAAACTATTCGAAATCTTCTATATGTTAGTCATTTCTTTCCATAGTTATGTTGAACACAATTCTGAAGCGTTTCTTGAAGTTGCTGGGTATGAACAGGTATTTATTTACCACAGTAAATAGAAAAAATTGTTACTGCTTTGATTGCACGCTTGATTATTAAAAATATTGTTTAACAATTTTAAATTTAGTTAACAGTGTGGATACCATTCTCATCTTCCAATATGTCATCAGAATTTATTTTAGCGTGGACGTTTACAGTCATTGGAAATTATTGAAAATTTTAAGCCTCAGATCCCAATTGCTTGTCAGCCGATTAAAATTGTGAGAGTTATTTAAGCTTAAACGCGTGCATGGAAAAATATCAACGCTGTTGAACGCGATTTATACGTCATTTGAATTTTTAGTTGCTAGTTTTTGTTGCTTGTTTGGTTGCTAAGTTTTACGCTCGCCAAATACATCCGTCTTTATTAATTATGATTTAGACAGTTTTGCAAAAACCTACATATTTTCGGCAAGGGATTTTAAGAATAAAATTAAAATCCATATATATTAAACTAGTGAGCCATATAAATGGAATATAAAAAGCTTCAATGCCTTGCATCCGTTTTCTTTATAGCGACGGTTGTTAGAGGTAAAAAGTAAATATAGAGCGATAGAATGTCTGTAGCTGTTGGATAAAGATTTTATTTTGAGAATAATTTATATTTTTTCATATATAATAAATTTCGAAAAATATCATTGCAGTGCATTAAATTCTAATTATTTTGTTGTCGCATGAAGATTTGATAATTCTTATATTAAGATTTTAGGAATGTCTGTAATATCAAGTTATAGGAGGACTAACTGTGCATATTGACACGTCAATAAGAATACTCAATAATTACCGCCAATAAATTATTATTCATAACGGTCTGAAGCAAGTAACAAATATGACTTTATTATCTTGAATTGAGTAAGAATAATCATTTACATTTGTTACTCGTTATATACAAGAAGAAAAGAGGAAAATTGGTCAATTTAAACGTTTCAGACTTCTTTGTCAATAGTTATTCCATTATAATTATAAGCCAAATTTACTGGTTTTATCTGTCATATCTAATTTCTGCAGTGATTGCTGCAAAAAGGAATCGTTTTTCTTCACCCAGCAGATATTAAAAAAGCATTCTCCGCAACGTAAAACAAGTGATAAATATTTCCATCTTCGTGATGAAAAGTTAGACACATGGAAGTCAAAAATGAGAAAAATATCCTAAAATGAATGCAATATGGAAACGCACAATGGAAACTTTACAAAATTTTGAGTGATATTTATAAATTATATGAAGTTTAAAAATCAGTGGAGTTTTAGTATGAAAATAAACGTAGGAAAAACTAAAGTGATGAGGTTTACCAAAGGAAATAAAGGTAAGTTAACGCTCAGAGTGGATGGGGGAAAAGAATAGCAGATGTATGACTTCTTTTACTTGGGTAGTGTTCTTTCTTGGGATGTAAAGTGCACAAATGTGGTTCGATAAAGAGTATTATTAATCAAAGAAGCTTTCTTGAAACAATTGAAAATAATGACTAGAGGTCTTGATGAAGGAATCGCGGAAATATTGGTAAAATCCTTGGTGTGGAGTTTTTGTTGTATGGATGTGAAACGTAGATCTTAAGAAAAGAGGATATTGAAAGATTGAGAGCCTTTGGGATGTAGGTTTGGCGTATACTGGATAAAGGAGTTGGGTCGATATAAAAACAAACAGGGAGGTGCTAGATGGAATGGATTCTAGAGGTGATGGAAGACAAGATATTAATTAAAGTATTTGAATGATGGAAATTGAGTGAAATTATATGAGGAGATGGATTGCCAGAGAAAGCAATTGAAGTTAGTGTGCTAGGGAAAAGACAGAGAGGGAGATAGGGGCAAACGATGTTAGGTGATATAAGGGGCGGGATAAGCCCCCTAGAAACGAAATAAATGGCATTAAATGGTTTTCCTGCAGGGTTTTAGTTTTTTTTTTCCTAAGTGCAGACTTAGGTTTATTTAAAAAACCCATATAGTAGTTCCTTCTTTTATTGCCTTCTTTTTAGTTTAACTCCCAATACCTCTTTCTTTCTATGTACAATGACTAAGGGTTAGATGTAAGAAGAGACTAATTAGTCTCAATCTCGCCCGTAAATAAAGACGCTTTATTGTTATTATTATATTAAGGCACATTAACCTACAGAATGGTAGAACACGTATATATGCATGTGTATGAAGTGTACATTGCAGTTTCGTATCCTCGAATATTATGTTTTACAGAGGCACTCCTTACAAATTTTGAAAAACTGCATGGAATCTTGTTTCTTAGAAGATTTCATAAAATGGAAGCGTTTTCCTCTACGCCGTACATCCCGTTTCCATCGGCACAATTCCGTTATCGAGCATTCCGTTCCATTCTTATCGTCAGGAAATGTAATTTTCCCCGTCTGAAATACCTTCCCGCTTTTAGGCTTAATAAATCACCTTTATATCGTACTTGCTCAAACATTATTTATCGAAGTATTGGAACAAGAAAAGACCGATACTATATTGTAGATGGCATTTATCATAACTTGACGCAAGTTTGCATCATCGTTAGTCTGGTTATGAGATGGAGCTCTAAAGCTCAAAGTAATATTAATGCAAATACAATCTACCGTTGTACATATAACATTTCACCTATAAAGTCTATCGTATAACTTTTCGTATTATTTCGTAACTTGTTCGTTTTCTTAATTGCGCTTAGATAACTTGACTTTTGAGAAAAATTTCATAAAACATATGAGACGGATCAAATTTGCTTTTAGATGAATGTTTTGCTATTTGATCTTTCTCAATATTTCTGTATCGATTCGTCTATATCCATAAGTAGATTTTAGATCGATTACATCCTTACTACATTATATAAACTTCGCTCAATTCCTTATTCTCGTTTCCGTGGTTTCTATTGTTCATATAGAGGAATATTTCTTTCTCTGACGATGAGAACTGCCTCCAAAGTTTTGCATCTGAGAGAGCAGTTCTTCGAGAAACCCTTTTTTCTCTTTCCTTGGTAAGCGAATCAGTATTCTCTGTTTTCCCTACCTTAAACTCGGCAACAGCTGTTCTGCATCGCCTCCTTTATATTCCTCCTCCATCGCCATTTTCTTAATTCTCTTCCCTTCTTCTCAAATGAAATCCATCTTTCCATTGTGTTCCACTCTCTTATTCGTACAATTTGACGCATCTTTCCCAAGTGCACTCTCCTAGTTTTCTTGTCTTCTGTGGAATTCACAACCTCGTCTTATACATCGAAACCTCTGTATCATTATACCGAAGCAATTTTGCAGATTTTTACAGCCGCCCGCGTTTTCTCTGAAGACGTTTCCTCACCGAAGAAAATCGAATTCTTTTCGGGAATCGTAAATTATTAACAATTTTGCTCAAGCAGAAATTTTTATATTTCAATACCTTGGAAATAATCATTGCTGGAATTTGAGTATAAAAAATATTTTGTATCCTTTGTTGCACATCTGTCTCATTTCCGGTCGGAAACATGTTTTTTCATGGTCCATACTCTTTATTAATTTTACAATCTTCCCGACTTTTGCCTCGACTATATTTAAATTATAATATATCTAGACTAAGAGATCTGCTTCTTCCGCACGCTTGCAAGAATGCCTCCCGTTTAAAGTAGATAATCGAATTCGTAAGTTAAGGATAATATGATTCAAAGTAAATATTCAGACGTACTAATATATATGATTCGATGAAAAGTAGAAACAAAATTCTTATATCTGCTGATTATTACGCGCAAGAGCTATGTTCCTGCACTTTTCCGAACAGGTATTGATTCTTGAAAAAATACAATTGTGCTACTCTGTGGTTGTGCTTCCCAAAGTTTTTTAGCGATAGCAATGATAACCGAATTTGAAAACATAACATGTACTGAATTACGGCACTTTTATTATAATCTAAATAAGATAACTTATTATTCTTCGAACAGCTAAAAAATTAATTTTAAATAACTTCCAGATGTAGTCTATCGTATATGCTTCATTTTTTCAGGCAACGGATGAATTACCGCATTCCCCTTTAGAAACTTTTTCATTAAGGAGGTATTCATTTCGTTGGAGCTATCTACCTTTCATAGAATCACTCTTTCTGCATTTCTACCACTCTTAAAGTATTAAATATTTATTTGCGTTTCTGTTTGATCATCCCTCCAAATCTCCTATTTATTACTCCTTAACTCTTAATTGAAACAAGTGGTTCAATTATAATTTTTTACTTGTGTTTTAGCGTTCATGATCAATCAAATCCTCCTGTCTTGTATTGAATTATAATGTCTCCTGATTCCCTCTTTTATTTCCTTTATCGCCCTTTACTCCTGACACCCATCATTTATTGAACTACGTTTCTCCGTATTGTACCAGCCTCCGTACCAGACCTTACTCTCCTCTTAATGTTTCCCAAACTACATCACTCACCTTTCCTCTTCCAATTTTCCTGTTACTCAAACATATGCAAGGCTGTCGTTAATATCTCTTCCCGGAGTTCTTGCTCGGCAAACATAAAGTTTGAATTTTTGACCTTTCCTTCTCCCCCATTCATCTCCGTATTTTTATTTTTTGTCCTCGAAGTTTTGTTTCCTGTTACTTTGTACGCTTCTGGTTCTTCATATTCATCGTCTCTCCTTGTCTTTATCCTCTCCAACTTTAGTATTTCTTTTTCCTTATGCGCCGGATGTTTATCCTTTTCCACTACTTTCTACCTAAATGCACAGTTTACTTCATTAGTATCTCCGGAATTTAAAACTTATAATCACCGAAATGATGGAGGAAAGATCTCTCAACGACAGATAGCAAATCTGAATTGATGTTTTGGATTAACTAACACCGTGCTGCTGTTTAATTTAGCCCCTAGAAGGCAGTGAATAAGGAAAGTAATAAATATGTATGCATTAATGCATCCTACGCGAACAGGATCGCGGATGCATTCCTTGGTATCGATATTGATGCGGGAAATAATGCCTACTGCATCACCAAAGCTGCTATTAATTTTAATGTAAAAGGAAACCTGAAAAATACTTTGTATCTCTTTTCATTTTATTTGTGTTATTTAGCTGTGCACCCTGTAGTCCAAGTCTATGCAAGGAAATCAAGGGTGTTTAGTAATAAATAACTCTTTGTATTTTTGTGTTCGTAATTATCTTCTTACAAGTTTTTATAACTGTATTCTGATATTCATATTTAAATATGACTTAGCGTAACGATATGTATTTTGGAAAGTGTTCTTTGGTGAATGTAATCTGCAATGAATAATCCTTAGACTTTGCTCAGAAGAGATATTATTTTACTATTTCTTTTAGTGATACACCGCAGAGTTTTAGTAATAATAACCACTATAGCAAAATAATAATTCATTTAATGGATGCTGGAAGTCCCCAATTACATTCATTTTGAAGTACCCTCGTATTACTCGTATTATTGACGAACGCACGACCAATACCCAACCAGAAAAATGTGAGTCCTTAGGTTTGTGTGCACGCTAACGGCTCCGCCCCGGTGGCTCATTTTCCATTTACAGATACTTCGATACATGAAGAGTCATATCACAAATTTACTCTTGAGGCATCGCTAGGCTCTAAATTTGCGTTACATTCTTCTCTAAGGATAAATTTATTTTTAATCGCAGGCACCGATGTTTTGAAGCGCGCATTTCTCGAGACAATTTTTCTCTCAGGTCTTGCTCCTTGTAAGGGCAACAAACCACTTTTGCGCGTTGCGTGAAGCATACGAATCCAGGTGCTCAGCCTTGCCGTATTTCTATGAAGCAGTATTTTTCCCTTCGTTCTGTAGAGTACTTCATGATTCGCGCTAGTTAAAACTGCGGTTTATGGCTACGGGCGTGGCTCTAAGGTATGCGCTAGAATTCTGCTCTCTATCCCCAAGGAGTTTACCGAGGAGAAACCAGGCCATTAGGTCAATGTGTAACAATTTTTAAAAGTTGTAAAAGTTCTCATTAAAAAGTAACTTATCCAGTTAAAACATCAGCGAAGTCCATATTTATACTGTAGTAATCTCTGAGGACATATTTAACTGCCTGATTACTGTCGCTAGGTGATGGCTTTTCTTATTGTACTATGAAAATCAAATTTCAAGATACGTTATCGATCTACGGGATGATAATTTCCTTGAAAATGTATCAAGTGGGTCCTTAATTTATAAATTTTATAGCGATAGGATCTAAGATGTTTCCTTTGTATGCTTGACAAAATGTGAAACTGAATTATCAAAATAACAATACGTTTTACTTATTCCTCAAGGAAAACCTAATAAAATACACGGATATTTTATATTTTTAACCGTTTCATTGATTTATAAGTAATTTTTATAGCGATAGGTAGTTTTTAGAATTGAAGCAGAATGTTTTGATTGATCGTCATAGATAAAAATGGATATATTTTTTTCAATACCAGGTTAATGCAATTTGTTTTATGTTCTCTTAGATATTTAAAATTGAAAATAATATTCTAATAATTTTTTGCCTTTAATAATATATTATACACCTAAATTCTTATCGTTTTCTTGCTCTGAACTTATCATCTTCTGGGATCTTTCTGTCTCACTTCATTTGCGTACCCAAATTCCACCTGACAGGCGTTGTAAAGCAATTAATTATACTAAACTTTTCCATTTCTATTTTGTTCGAAAGACATCTCGCGAAATGGTTAAGATTAGACACGATGTATTTATCTGAAATTACTTTACCGAGGTATGATCGAGTTTTAAAGCTGTCCCTGATTTGAACATTTGAGACTAATTGTTTGTCCAACTACGACATACGATGAACTAAAAAGTGATTTTTGAGGCTATTAATATCCCTAAAGAATAGGATTAATTGAAGCCTTTTGCTTTGAAAGTATATTCCATGGTGGATAAAAATTTCGATCCTGAATTGGATGCTCCCTCTGATCACGTCTCATCTTCATTGACTCTCTAAATGCTGAGGGATTGGTGGACTCTCTGCAGTGGTGGTCAAGCACAGATTTGCGAGCGGATATGAACAAAGCGTGCTATATCCCCACAGCAATTTCAGTCGACGAGTGTGGGCGAGCAGATGTATCGCTGTGATGATTGAAAGCATGGACACTTCATACGATTCCTCTTTGATATCGGTTACAACATCAGCAATAACAGAACATTTTGTCAAGGTTAAACCGCTCAAATCATGGCGTAGTTTCAAAGGAAGTACAGCATCATTCCCGTTCTTAATGGTAATAGTTTCACACGTTACTTTACGATGAAACTTATTATCTACATTAATGAGATTTACTTAGATGTCCAACCAAACTATTTATTAAAAATATAAATGTGACGCATAACTAAAATTTATTTATTTACTCTCTTAACCGTATCGTATATGGAAACAAATTAATTTCAATCCAATTCAAGATAATTTTTAACTGACTTAGAATGGTTGTACGTTTTTAGAAGTATATTTCGTTCGGAACAACAGATATTCCGAGGGTCGGGGGCGAACCAAATTATATCTTATTTGCACTCATCTATGCATGCTAGTTAAGTTATTCTACAGTTATTATTTGTCAAATGCGCTCATTAAAACCTAATCATAGACTGACATTTTTTTATCTCATTCGTAATGAAGCCGTTAATTAAAAAAATACCAAATATGTTCTCTCTTACTCCCTAAAGTCTTTCTTTCGTGCCCTTGCTTATAAAAGCCAATGAAAATAATACCAGTCTGTTTCTGAAGACTATAATGACAAAGAAGTTCTCTTCTTCTTAACATTGTTATTTAATTGATGACGGAGTAACCGTTGAAGTAAAAATGGCCGGGATACTTATTATTAGTAACATATTCACATATAAAATAAGTTTTGTGTATTAAAATATATTCATGGATATAATGTGGTTTCTCGGCTTAAAAATCGGAAACGGACAATCAGCTTTCTCTGTTTATGCGATTTTTTCAATTGAATATATTTGTCCACTTTGTAGTAAAGATATCCCACGCACCATTCTGTATGATTAAATCATTACTGTTAAAAACAGCGTTGCAATAGCTTCTTAAGGTCCAGTATTAACAAGTAGAATAATTACCTGGTTCTATTTAAGATACACATCACATAAGATCCGTTTTAATTTAGTGCCTGCCCCTTAACCTTGTTTTATTCGCTATAAATCTGATCAATTCCTCTAAGATCCAGCAAATTATTTTTTTATCGATTTAGTTATTGGGACATACATACTCACTGATTATTCTGAAAACAAGGTAATCTGATAGTTTTACAGGCATAATAATAATAATAACACGTCTATATTTCGGTGAGATTGAGACTAAAAGTCTCCTCTCCCATATATTCTAATCTTAGAGAAAAATTATAAGTTGCAATAAAACACCCACTAAGAAGTTAATGGTTGAAAAGCTGTGAAAGCCTACCGATAATAATAGCCAAAAAATGCGAAAGAACACGACAAGGAAAAATAAATATACAGTCGATAATTACATGAGTAGTACAGAAAAAAGATAGTCAATTAAATACATCACAATAAGTATAATTAATGTACATAAAAATACATTTTAGATTGATAGAATTGGAATAGCATTTTCTACGCTATTAAAAATAGTAATACATATGAAAACTATAGAAAGTACTTATAACTATGCAAAATTAATATAATATCAAATAATAAGTAGTTTAGATAAATAAATTTCTATAAATTAACAATCATTGTAATACATAAAGTGAATTATATACGAATACATACAAATGCAACTGCATAGTCAAAAATTAAGTGACAATAAAATGCTTGGATGTATAAGAAATAAGATTTAATAGGCATCGAAATGCAAATAACTAACATTTAGTGGCATGGATAAAATTCTGTCACTAAATATTTGTGGGAACATATATCGTAGTCAATGCAGTGTATAAAAAGTCACTCATATATCAACCGCATTCCAACCCATCGTATATAATGAAGATTCTGAAGTGAGTGAACTTAAGAGAGTTCTAGATACTCCCGGAGACAGGTGGACGGACAAAAACCCTGTTATTTGGAGCAATCGGAAAAACATTCTCCGTTAGCTACTCCTTCATTTCAATATTTGTAACATTCGTGATCTGGTCGAGCAGATGAAAATGAGTTTATCCATTACGTAGCGCTGCATTTCCCGAAGCAAAAATCTATCTGAAAAGAAGAGGCAGAATGGTGTGATTTAAAGGGAGAAGGGCATCTGTGAAGTGGGAAGGGAAAAGAAAGTGTGACGTGGAAGAGTGTGGCTTCTTGACGTTCACAGCAGCTTCCGACAGTAGAGTATGAGAAAAAGTAGTGGCAGCGGCAGCACGCTGAAGGTAAGATGTAGGACAAGAGACAAACGATTGAGCCGAGGGCAAAATGAGGATGATGAGAGAGGCAGAACGTGAGGGCTAGCGTAACGGAGATGGCGTTATAAGCGGGGAAAGGAACGTATGGGGAAGGGAATAACAGGATACTCGTATGTCCTCAGCAGGCCGCTGCAATACAAAGTAGGTACTCTAGAGGTTAAAATTATAGGGGTGGTACGTACACAACATACGACCAAACATACTCGGTATTAAACTTTTAGAAATCTTTGTATTCCTTGGCAATTGTGCGTATATATTTTGGATATATACCACCTAAACTTTATACTAATTCTCAAATGATAGCAATCTCATCATTTTTTTGTCTCCCAAAGATCTATGTTCCTCCGCTTACATCATACATTTAACAATTTCTCCTACCTAACACCCACCACCATCCTTATTTCGTCAAAGTTTTCATTCTTTTTCATAATTAATAATAATTATTTTTATAATTAATGATCCTATA
>KZ308664.1:26245-39091 GCA_000376725.2 Ladona fulva
ACTATTCCAATGCCATGGGTTTTATACTTAAAACTTACATCCTTCGTAGATTTCCAGAGGTATATGAACACCTGACTCATTGAAGCTCACATTCTGCATAAATTGAGCACTATAATGAAGTTGCTCGTCATTTTTTCTAAGTTCTTTCATGTTTAAAAATTTCACATCTTCCAATGATAATGCAGGATTCTCCTTGTATTCAGACACTGCATTCTCAGCTTCATCCACCAGCCTCTGCCAAGAAAACCACAAATTTGATAGTCGAATTTTCAAGGAATCAGTCACTTGTTTCTTTTGTTTTAACTGATATTCAATTTTAATTCCATAAAATCAATTACTCATTTTCAGTTTAAAGGGAAAAATAAATATAATAGGTACATGACGTGCATAGATTTTTCTAATGAATCTCTATCAATAGCAGCACCAAAAGTACGCTTGAGCCAGATACTAAAGTAAAAACTGCAGCCAAGGTAGTCTCACATATTTCAAAGGAGCTTGCTTCTGGGAATTTTTCAGCCAGCATGATCTTGACAGGAATTATTCTTATGACCTCCCCCACACTCCTTTACCATATCAACACCACTTATTACATTTTCCAACATAGGAATATTTTAATGAGCAAAAATTATGTTGCAGGAATGGGTATTAAATTGATGAGTCTGAAGTAGAGAAGAACTTTCACCATACATGCCTTTGCTGAAAATTTGATTGATTAGCCAGAATAAGAATTTATGTATCAATACATACAATCAATTGTAAACTCGATAAAGAAGTTGAAAAACTTATTCCTATTATTAATCAGGAGGCTCTATGACTCAAACTTTCTTCGTGTCTTGCAATTTTCTACCATACGCGAATGATTCTTACCAAATTATAACATGGAGTTCACATAAATGTATCAGGACCTCTTAAGTCAAAGTTAGCTCATAATTCTTAGCGTATCAAATTGCGTTAGCTGTTCGATGCTATATCTGCTTGAATAGCTGGTATTTTTATTTAGAAATATAACTTTTAAAATTTAATTGAAGCACCATTTGCAGCTCATTTTAAGTAATAATAATAATGTCTTTATTAAGGCAAATTTTAGTCGAATGAAACCACTTTTACAATTAACCTTGTAAAGGTGAACGCAAACAACCATGCCCTGACCAGGATTCAAACCTGGGACCTTGTCATTGCTAGGGTAACATGCTAAGCACTATTCTGCCGAGGACAGCAGACAGTAGTGTTCAATAATACACAATGCATTATGACATATCTCATTAATTAGTCCATTAATGACAGCACCAATTCTTTTTAGAACATGAAGGAAGTTAAAATTTAATGCGTTTGCACAATTATGATGAACAGGAGGCAAGACTGACACAAGCAAACAATATCAATACCTTCCCACTTTATTGACTTGATACAAGCCAAATAATCTATGACCAATGCATTTAACAATCAGCTATGCACACTCTTGCAATAAATTCATAGTTAAAAATGCTACGTAAGGATGTCTTGAAAAGATATCAAGTGTAAAAAGCTACTGATTAAGATATTTTACAGAGAATATTTGATAACCCAATGCTTCATATTTCAGAATCTTACTTCTTGTATTTATAAAATAGTGAATAATTTGTTAAGTCATTAGGCCTGCCACTTTACCTGAGATGGCTCAGATCAAAATTATTACAGAACCATTACTATAATAGGAATTACCATTAAGCTGATACAGCAAATCATAGAAAAGAATATTATATGGTATTATGAGGAGAAACACTGTTCATGAGAAAAAGAGATTAACATTAATTTTTTTTTCAAATGATAACCTATATCACAGAATAGAGGAATAAGTAACCTTCATTTACTTTCACTCAGGTTAAATTGAATTGAAGTCCAATAAATCTAAGATAATACAATTTTGAGGTGTGTATTGCAAGATTTTCTATAGCTTAACAGAGGAAGCTTAATTTTTTTACACTAAGTATCAGAATTAAAAATAAAGAAGTATTGAACAAATTCCTGTTTCTTTCAGAGTTGAGTACAGAATTAAATAAACCGAGATAAACATGTTTGCTATGATAGATAAAATGGGATGGGTAGAGGACAGACCTAGGAGGAAGAAGTCATTAGTGATGGTAAGGTTCATTTTGAAAATGGGACAAAAGAGATACTTGGGATATCAACCTAAGATGGGAACACTATTTATACATAACCCATTCCCCCTTAACAAAGACACCATGAACATAATTACAAGTTTACGAGTCTAATCAATGGCAAACATCTCTTCCCATTTAAAACTGTTACCAAATGGCTGGGGTTAGGTCTGAGCAGTCATCTGCCCAACATTGAGTACTGGGTTTGTCCAAAAGTTGACATTGACAAGCAATGAGGTAAAAACAGATTCAAAAATCGGAATTTTTAATTCTGATTTTTGTTCTGTAGTAGTGAACAGAAAAGTTCAATTTAGATTTTTGTGGTGTAACTTAAATAAGCTGTGTGATGAATTTGGCCATAAGCAGGTAGGCTATTACAACATACTCTCAATATGAAATCACACTCTAACTCCATCTCACTGCAGAGGATCCTTGGAGACAGAAAAACCATAACAACTACTTACCTCTCACCAAAATTCCTGCATGTTTCTTCCTGTTTTAACCTAAAAATTTTGAGAAAATTATCCCAAATAATCAGGTTTAACACTGCCCAAACATTTCCATAGCTTAAAAAATCTTACAGGAGATGACTTGTATATTAGGTCTGTACTTCATGCATCATTATAACCTACTCAGCAGATATTTAATGCAATGGATAAATATTAATTTGATTAAATTCATTCTACCACTTATTAAACTATCACATCAAGATCAATTTCATGTGACAACAAGATACAGCTGGGGTAATAGCAAATATTTCTCTAACTTAGTGCCTACACTGTGAAAATATTTAGAGGAAATGAAATACAAGCAAAATTTACTTCCATGGCTCTTTTTATTATTGCTAACATGGAAAGATTTGGTATGTGGTATATTTTGGTTTAAACTATGAAGAAACATTAATGTAGAATTAACAGCGGCCAGTTGTTTGTATTACCTTCTGCATATCAACTTTATTTGTTTTGAAAATTAAACACTTCAACACAACTGATACATCTAAAAGAGACCCATGACCTACTGCATCCTAAATAATGATGCAAAAAAGACATGAACTTGTACTGTTAAGGCTTCTATTCTACGTAAGATATTCTTTTTCAGAATCACTAACAAATATTATTGATATGATGAAAATAAAGTGCTCTTCCCCATAAAACTGTAAAAATTACTGAAAATGTTACAAAATACACTGAGTTTTTGAAGTGCAGTTCAGATCCTGCAGTCTTCTGCAAATATTAATTCTTTAAAATATATTTTAGTTCTCTGGGTCTCAAACAATAGATGAAACCACAATGCTAACATTTATTACCTAATATTAATAAAAGCAATTAATGAGGTGGGATGACTCAAAGTTCAAATAGTAAAATAAAACAGGTAATGTTTAAATAAAACTTTATTTGACAAGAAGCAGTAAGAAAACAGAATAATAAAGAAAAAAAATAGTTAGTAATTTAGGCATACTAATGAAGCCAAGATATGATGAATCTGAAATCAAATTTGTAATTGTAACCCTAATTTTTTTTAACTATTCCAATGCCATGGGTTTTATACTTAAAACTTACATCCTTCGTAGATTTCCAGAGGTATATGAACACCTGACTCATTGAAGCTCACATTCTGCATAAATTGAGCACTATAATGAAGTTGCTCGTCATTTTTTCTAAGTTCTTTCATGTTTAAAAATTTCACATCTTCCAATGATAATGCAGGATTCTCCTTGTATTCAGACACTGCATTCTCAGCTTCATCCACCAGCCTCTGCCAAGAAAACCACAAATTTGATAGTCGAATTTTCAAGGAATCAGTCACTTGTTTCTTTTGTTTTAACTGATATTCAATTTTAATTCCATAAAATCAATTACTCATTTTCAGTTTAAAGGGAAAAATAAATATAATAGGTACATGACGTGCATAGATTTTTCTAATGAATCTCTATCAATAGCAGCACCAAAAGTACGCTTGAGCCAGATACTAAAGTAAAAACTGCAGCCAAGGTAGTCTCACATATTTCAAAGGAGCTTGCTTCTGGGAATTTTTCAGCCAGCATGATCTTGACAGGAATTATTCTTATGACCTCCCCCACACTCCTTTACCATATCAACACCACTTATTACATTTTCCAACATAGGAATATTTTAATGAGCAAAAATTATGTTGCAGGAATGGGTATTAAATTGATGAGTCTGAAGTAGAGAAGAACTTTCACCATACATGCCTTTGCTGAAAATTTGATTGATTAGCCAGAATAAGAATTTATGTATCAATACATACAATCAATTGTAAACTCGATAAAGAAGTTGAAAAACTTATTCCTATTATTAATCAGGAGGCTCTATGACTCAAACTTTCTTCGTGTCTTGCAATTTTCTACCATACGCGAATGATTCTTACCAAATTATAACATGGAGTTCACATAAATGTATCAGGACCTCTTAAGTCAAAGTTAGCTCATAATTCTTAGCGTATCAAATTGCGTTAGCTGTTCGATGCTATATCTGCTTGAATAGCTGGTATTTTTATTTAGAAATATAACTTTTAAAATTTAATTGAAGCACCATTTGCAGCTCATTTTAAGTAATAATAATAATGTCTTTATTAAGGCAAATTTTAGTCGAATGAAACCACTTTTACAATTAACCTTGTAAAGGTGAACGCAAACAACCATGCCCTGACCAGGATTCAAACCTGGGACCTTGTCATTGCTAGGGTAACATGCTAAGCACTATTCTGCCGAGGACAGCAGACAGTAGTGTTCAATAATACACAATGCATTATGACATATCTCATTAATTAGTCCATTAATGACAGCACCAATTCTTTTTAGAACATGAAGGAAGTTAAAATTTAATGCGTTTGCACAATTATGATGAACAGGAGGCAAGACTGACACAAGCAAACAATATCAATACCTTCCCACTTTATTGACTTGATACAAGCCAAATAATCTATGACCAATGCATTTAACAATCAGCTATGCACACTCTTGCAATAAATTCATAGTTAAAAATGCTACGTAAGGATGTCTTGAAAAGATATCAAGTGTAAAAAGCTACTGATTAAGATATTTTACAGAGAATATTTGATAACCCAATGCTTCATATTTCAGAATCTTACTTCTTGTATTTATAAAATAGTGAATAATTTGTTAAGTCATTAGGCCTGCCACTTTACCTGAGATGGCTCAGATCAAAATTATTACAGAACCATTACTATAATAGGAATTACCATTAAGCTGATACAGCAAATCATAGAAAAGAATATTATATGGTATTATGAGGAGAAACACTGTTCATGAGAAAAAGAGATTAACATTAATTTTTTTNAAGTCACATTAAACTTTTTTAAACATCAAAAAGTTTAAATATATGAAATACTATTTAATAAACTTTTGAATTGAATTTTAAAAACAAACATGTTCCGCTAACAAACTTGTTCCTATTTTGCAGTTCAAGCTTTCAAAGAAATAGGAGTAAAAGCCATTCATAACATTTTTAATGAATCTACACTGATTAACTGTAGAGGGAGAAATTGGTTCATAATTATTTAATTTGCTGTTCAACTAGAAAATGATTGTCAAAATATTTTTCACAAACTTCATAAAGAAATTACATTCATATAATGAGAGGATGATCTCTTAAAGCCTTTCAGGCAATTAAATGTTTTAAAATTAAAAGGGTTCTGAAAATTTAATCATTGTAAGTTGCACAATTTATGATATGCTATACTATTTCATCTGCTGTAACTCCAATATTGCATACTACCTGATATTTCAAGATAAAGCTTACACAAACCATTGCACAGCCTGTTATGAATTCTACTAGTCATACCTTAAGTGCCTCTTCTTTTCTCTTCAATACTTCGGCCATCTTTGGGATGGCTTCATTCAATAATTTAAGACCATCTACTTCTGCGAGTTGGATGTTTCTTGAATCCTTGTAGTTCTGCAAAAAATATTTTGACATTCTTATCTATTTTTTTCAAAAGAATTAAGTCATTACAGCTAAAGGAAGTGCATAATCATTTCTCAGTTTTTGCAAAGGGAGAGTCTACATTCCCCTATGAGACCTGTAGAAGCTCTACTTTTTGCAACCACACACATTCCCTTGCATTGATAATCTTTCTTTCTCTCACTTAGGAATTGACTGGTTGTTTTTTACAACAAAATATTATGGATTTTAACGGCATCAAAATAATAATAATTATTGTATACACTCATGTAAAGGTTGACCTTTAAATACAAAATTTCAATGGAAAAAATCTAGGATCGACCTATACACGAGAGGAGAATTAGGGTCATCCCGAAAGTTCTACCCGTTTCGAAATAAAAACTTGCCGAATCATCTTGAGATGATGTTTTCTTTGTGTGTGACACGTATATTTACTGGAAAATTATTTTGATAAATAAATTTCACTTATATATTAACTGAAAATGACTATCATTTCCCATATATACCTCCGTGGTCTAAAATTACCATAAAAATGAGTAGGCGAATAGCCATTTTTCAATTAATAGACAGCATAAAATGCGATTAAAATTTCTAAGGGATCGCCAGGAAGAAATATATCGATTTTACAAGAGCAAAAACTCGATAGATCGAATCTGGCCAACTTCATAGAATCCGAACCTTGCGAAAACATTGTCATAATGACTTATATCTTGACTTACACGAAATTATCGTTGACTTCTACGACTCAAAAATAGCTGCTAAAAATGTTAAATCATATCTCTTTACGTCCTTATTACTTGAAAATATGCCTTTCTTAAAAATCCACACGTTATAATTAAAATTAATAACAATAATAATAATAATTCGCCTTTATTAAGGTCGCATTCCACGAATTAAGGTGCGACCACTCTTAAACCCTTGCAACGGTCGACACACCTTGCAAAACAACCACGCCCCAACCAGGATTCGAACCCGGGACCTCAGCGTTAAAGTAACGCTAGCAAGCTAACCACTACACCACCGAGGCCGGCCATTTTACAAATTAATAGAATTAAAATTAAAACAGTACAACAGTAAAGTTTCTCAATTCGTCAACTTTCTAACAGAAGATTTATTTTGCTGCATAATCCTCGAGGGTATCTCCAACTTAAATCAGACTGCTGCTAATCTGCCCCAGCGTCNAGGCAGATATTATTTTCAGATATTAAAATTTGCCCATGATACTTTGTGATTAAAACCTCATTTATTTTAAATTTGTATGCATACTACGTTCCCCTAATTTTTCAGATATTTTACTCACAAATTCCAATTATTTTCTGAGGTTGATTACCTGGTGATTACATAGACACACTGAATTTGTCTTATCATGGATATGCCAGCTATTCTGAAAACTGCCACTGATGGTGGCCATCAAGTGATTTTTATTTAAATTCATTGCAAACTGCAATCTTAGTAAAGAAAACATGGCAGTCAAATTACCAGCATATCATAGGATGATCCCATTTTGAGAAAAGAAAGCAAAGTAGGCACCTTAAAGGATTTCTTTCTTCTTATTTATTTCTAAACCCTTTCACTCCCAGCCACCATCAGGGTAAATGTTAAAACTGCTAGCCAGGGTTGCAGAGAGCTACCATAGAAAAACCAACAAATATTTCTGTGGTAGAAAACTAAAAATATGAGGAGTTAATTATGAAACTTTCATTGATAAATGAGAATTAACAAAGGGGAGAAAGGAAAAGTTTTTCAACAGACTCAAAAAAAAACAATTCATCAGACAAGAGCATTTGAGAGTGTAAAATATTGACCAGGTGGCAAAATAAGAGTTAATTTTAAACTACAGTGTCTCAATCTCAAGAATATTTTTAATTTCAATTCTCAATCTAATAAGTAGGAAAGATCATGTAAAAACCAAAAGAGCTTCAATCTTAACAACAACGCAGGAGAAACTATGTTAAAAGTTTGCACTAAACAGAGGTTTTTCCAATAACTGTAAGTAGTAATAACTTACTAGACTAAGGTGCATGCTGAAAAATTGATGTACAACTCACACCCTTAATCTTGAATTAAAAGTCATAACTTATACACTGAAGAATATGGTAACTCTAATGAAATTAATTAACTTGGATTGAGGATTATATATAGCAGCTAAAAAACAAACTTTTCAGGATGTGTACATTGCAATAATTGGTTTATAGGGTTACATTGGCCAAACTGAAAACTCATAATTAGCCAAAAGGGTGACATATAAATGACCAAAAGGTCTGCTTAATATACTTTCAGTGATGTAAAATAATGAGAAGCCCTTAAAATTTTTGTAGGGTTCATTTGCTGACCAGTTAGCTCCTGCAAGTTTTCCTTGAATTATTATTCATAGATGTTTCATTTTGAAAATAAGGATGAATTATGATAATAACACTTCAAGAGCTCTTTTCCCTTCTGAAGGATTTTGACTAAATTCAAATAAAACAAAAGATAAGACATTACATACCGCAGACAGAAATATCTGCTTCACCATAAATAGATTCTGAAATATCTATAAAAACAAAGGTGAATAATACATACTGAATTCATTTTAACAAAGAGTGCTATGCCTACTCATAGGAAGGCTAAGATTCTGCACCATACATTTTTTCTTCAGCAATTTGTGATGGACAGATATCTCTGTTCTCTGAGTAATATTCCTTTTTACAAAAGTCACATTAAACTTTTTTAAACATCAAAAAGTTTAAATATATGAAATACTATTTAATAAACTTTTGAATTGAATTTTAAAAACAAACATGTTCCGCTAACAAACTTGTTCCTATTTTGCAGTTCAAGCTTTCAAAGAAATAGGAGTAAAAGCCATTCATAACATTTTTAATGAATCTACACTGATTAACTGTAGAGGGAGAAATTGGTTCATAATTATTTAATTTGCTGTTCAACTAGAAAATGATTGTCAAAATATTTTTCACAAACTTCATAAAGAAATTACATTCATATAATGAGAGGATGATCTCTTAAAGCCTTTCAGGCAATTAAATGTTTTAAAATTAAAAGGGTTCTGAAAATTTAATCATTGTAAGTTGCACAATTTANATCGATAGAGAGCAAAAACCTCTATATTATACCAAGAGGTTTTTTTCCTGAGGGTCCTTATTTCGATGCTAGGGCAGTTTTTCTTTCTGACGTTCATGAATTAATTTAGTGTATTTTCCGTTATGATAGAAACTTGCAATTCACGGTGTTGTTAGAATTTATATTTATCTACCGTATGCCGTAAGTCTTTTTGCCCTAACGGCTCAGGTTCGATCACAGGACCATTCGAATGACCGAATTTTCAAAAATTCGTTACTGGATTTTCCGTTCAGGTAGAAGCTTGAAATTCGCTACATCTATAGAATATAGGGATTTCTATCGTATGCTGTAAGAATATTTGTCCTCATAGACCTAGGTTCGATGCTAGGACATTTCGTATGCACGTATTACGAATAATTCGTTTAGGTTATTGTAGTTGGTGCATGGAACTCGGCGTATGGAAGGCGGAGTGTTGTAGGAGGTGTACAGTCATGAGCAAAAAAAACTTAAAAATTGCGGGTAACATAAGATTCGGGATACTCTTAAAATTCCTTCACTGGAACACATGTTGCAACACTGTAAGTAGACCATGTCCAACATAACGGTACTTATATTCGCTGCAAGGGTTCCGTTTAAAGAAATGGTAGGAGCATTCCGAGCGGCTCCCGTAGCTGTCACCCATTTAGAAGGACGGACCTAATTTTAAGAAAGGCATTGATGGAAACGTTGCGTATACGCGATTGCAGCTCTAATATATGAGTTATAGACACTGCAGATTGAATGAATTCGCAATTTAGAATCGTCAATCAAGTCGAATACGTCTTTTTACCNATCATTTCGGGTATTGTTAGGTAAGATAGATCGTTCAAATTCCCGTCATCGATAGGGAGCTAACACCTCTATAGTATACCTAGAGGGTTTTACCCCGAGGGTCCTTAGTTCGATGCTAGGGCAGTTTTTCTGTCTGAAGTTCTTGAATTCATTTAGGGTATTTTCCTTTAAGATAGAAACTTGCAATTCACGGTGTTGTTAGAATCGATGATTGTCTATCGTATGCCGTAAAGCTTTTTGCCCTAAATATCATGGTTCGATCCCAGGACAATTCGAATGACCGAATTTTCAAAAATTCGTTACGGGATTTCCCGGTCAGGTAGAAGGTTGAAATTCGCCACATCTATAGAAGATAGGGATTTCTATCGTATGCCGTGAGGATATTTGTCCTAATGGACCCAGGTTCGATGCTAGGACAAATCGTATGGACGTAATTTGAATAATTCGTTTACGTTTCGTAGTTGGTGGATGGCTCTCCGTTTAGAGCAGGTGGAGTGTTGTAGGAGGTGTACATTGCAATAGTTAATCTATCTTTCATTAAGCTTGCGGTATGCAAGCAACTTTTACTCGTGCAACTTTTACTCGTGTGTACACACACACACACACACGAGTAAAAGTTGCTTGCATACTGCAAGCTTAATTTAAGATAGATTAACTAAGCCATTGTACACCACCTGAACCACTCCACCTGCTATAAACGGACTGCCATCCACCAACTACAAAACCTGAACGAATTATTCAAAATACGTCCATACGATTTGTCCTAGCATCGTACCTGGGTCTTTTAGGACAAATATTCTTACGGCATATGATAGAAATCTTTGTAGCGAATTTCAACTTTCTACCTAACCGGGAAATCCCGTAACGAATTTTTGAAAATTCGGTCATTCGAATGGTCCTGGGGTCAAACCTGAGCCTTTAGAGCAAAAAGCTTTACGGCATACGATAGACATTCATCCATTCTAACAACACCGTGAATTGCATGTTTCTATCTTAACGGAAAATCCCCTAAATTAATTCATGAACGTCAGAATGAAAAACTGCCCTAGCATCGAACTAAGGAACCTCAGGGTAAAAACCTCTTGGTATGCGATAGAGGTGATTGCGCTCTATCGACTACGTGAATTTGAAACTTTACGGCAAAAAAATCGGCGGCTCCGTAAGGCACTTCTCTCTGCCTCGCCTTTAGTATCCTATATGTATATATCTCTTTATATAGACGCTTCTCCGGATNCTTACTCAACCTCTTTAATAACTGGAGAAAGAGAGATAGCAATAGAATACATTTTTACAAAACCAACTTTTGCACTTGAGAAAATATACAGCACTGCAGAAAAACATAAGAATGGAGGCAAGAAAGTACTGCAAAACTTACTTATAGTTAACATAAAATTGAAAATTAAATGTAATAATTTAGAGCAGATTTAAACTTTCATCAATTAACAAGAGCACATCATTACTAATAGCTGATCATATTAAATTTGGCTTGTCCTTAAAAATCCTCCTTTCTTCCTTCAAGTAGGTGGCAAATATGGACTTCAAAAGGATATGTAATAAAAATCAGAAGGCTAGGGGGTTAATGGTTACAGAATGGACCATTACCTCTCTTAAAACATCCACACCTGTAATTGATGTCAGTCGATGAGTTAGCTGACTTTCAAGCATGAAGTTCCATTTTGATAACCTGTAAGATAATTTGATTAGATTAGATGGTTTGACAGCATAACAATTGGTTGAATGATGCTGAAACAAGACTCATGGGTAAGATATTACCAAATTTAATAAAACCATGCAATACTGTAATTAGTTTCCCACGATATGATTCAGAATTAGTCAATCCTCTCCATGGAGAACACATAATTTCAGCACTTCAAATGACTATAATGACCTAAGAGGATGGTCTTCTTTCTCATAGTTTACTTCATTCACTCTACTTCCAAGTTTACAATCTTCACTTGAAATAGTGCAACAAAATTTATTTTTATGCTACATCAAGTGAAAAATTAATAATGATGAGACAATTATAAATTGAGAACATAAATAACTCTAAAGATACAGTATGGATTCCTTTTCATTCTTCTTTTTGCCAATGATAATTGCTTGTTGGATTGAAAAATGTGCATAGGGTAGAAGTAACACTAGTTAATGGTCTTTGGAGTTTTTTATGTTCTTAATAAACTTTAAAATCACTGGTCGATTCTGTTCTATGAGACAATTTGCAGGATAAACCCAACTACAACAGTGCTCTGTCATTACAGGATAGAGAATGCCAAGAGGATGTACTTCAACAATAAATCTACCAAAAAAATTATTTTGAACTTACATGAAATGATGCTATACCCTCCTTAACCAATTATGTATTTATGGAAGTTTTGCACCATGTTCATGCATAACAAGTAATAAACAAGGATCAAATATTACTTCAACTATAGGATCTTCACTTGAATTTCATTTCATAATCAAGTGAAGGTTATACGACAAATATACGACTTTGATGGGACATTTTCTTTCAATGTAACGTGTATTACTTCGTGGTCGTCGACCTTAATTTTAATACTTCACAAGTATCAAATTCTCGACAAACATTTATATAGGGAAGGACCATCAAAATAATCCTTCCGTTTTTATGCATATGTTAAATATAATAAAAATGAGAACTCTTCACAAGCATACATCTAGTTAGATCTATTCTGTTAAGAGCTGGGAAGGAAATCCGACTGCTCTATGCACCTGTTCTCCTTCCGTTAGAGAATCAGCGAGTCGGAGGTCCATAACGTTATTTTGTGGTAAAAAGACGTATTCGACTTGATTGACGATTCTAAATTGCGAATTCATTCAATCTGCACTGTCTATAACTCATACATTTTGAGCTA
>KZ308664.1:63877-84831 GCA_000376725.2 Ladona fulva
ACTTTTTCTCCTTAATAGAGAAGTGCTGCCTTAAATAGCCAGGTTCTTCATGTTTAAAAATACTGTACAAATATGAACCAAACATGAATTTCCTTCTAGATTTTATCTTCAGCCATACAAGTCTGGTAAAGAAAGGGGATATATGTTCATCTTTTTTAAAGTCGAAAATAAACCTAACACACATATTTAATGTCAATTGAAGCCTTACATTGACCCGTTCATGGTTTCTGTTTCCGACTGCTATTATTACAATAATATCGCAAATTTTATACAACCTGTTCTAGTTACATTTATTTTAAGCGCTTTTGTTGAAGAATGTTTATTCCTCCTCGATGTACAGATTAAATATAATAGGAGAGAGAGCACCTTTTTCTCACGCATATCCATACTGTTGCTTCAGTTGCGGCTTTGTTTGTATTTGTTTTTGGATTTGATTCATAATAAATATCATTTTCCTGTATCTCCAATCTTACACAGCCTTGTACAGTTATACTAAGTTCACCTTTTCAAAAGCTTTCTCCAGTTCAACGATTGTCAAATATAGTTTCCTATCTATTTCTACGCATTTCTCTAATAATAGTTGAAGGGTTAAAAGGGCGTTTCGAGTTCTTTTGCCTCTAAGAAATCCGCATTGATCTTCTACAATACATTTATTCTTGTTTTCCTTTATATCATCCGAATCAAATCTCTTGAGGCATGTTATAGCAATTAAATCATTCTATAACTATCACACTCCTTGAACCTCTTTTGTAGAGATGTGGTTTTGCTTTTAACAAAGTCCTCAGGTAGTTACCCCTGTTCATGGCAGTTTTTAATAGCTTAAACAGATGCTGTAAGAAAAAAAGGTTGGAACACGGCTGTTTATGAATTAGAGGGTTAAAAACACTCCGTAAGCCGTCTTTTGGCAAGAGGAACTCGCGCTCAGAGACAAACGGGAAGCTTTGGATTACAGATTTCTGGGAAGGCCTAATGATCATTTCATCATTTCGGAGACAAGGCTCCATCCTCAGGGGGTCTTCACAAAGAAAGCCTCCACAAAGGAAGTCTCCACAAAGGAAGACGTTTCCTTTGTGGAGACCCCCTGATGATGGTTGCTTTGTCTCTGAAATGTACATTGGGCCTTCCCAGAAATCGGTAATCCGGAGCTTCCCATTTGTCTCTCAGCGCGAGTTCCGCTTGCCGAAAGACGGCTTACGGAGTATTTTTAAACCTCTAATAAACAGGTGCTCTTTTGCCACTTCCCCATGGTCTTAAGAAATTCTCCAGATATGTCATCAATCCTGTGGCCGTGCCTGATTTCAGGTTTTACAGTGCGCTGTCAAATTCTACTCTGATTATTTATGAGCCAAGTATCTGTTCTTCTACCTCATATTCTCTTTTAATACATCCCCTTGCTTCTCCAATATCCTCATCATGATATAGCTCTTCTGTTTATTCTTTCCATCTGCCACTGATAATAACACACAAATACTATTTATATATTGAAGATAGTCTTCTCGGGCTGCTAACCGGGTGGCTTCTCGGTGGAATGCCGACGTTTCGGCCGCTATCACTGCGGCCATCCTCAGGGTTGAGTGCCTATCGCCGTTTCTTGGCGTTCTCTCACCAGCGCTAGGCTGGCTCGTCTCAGTAATGCTCGGCGATCGCTGATTTTTCCGGTTGGTTTAGGCGAATGTGGCGTTGGTGTTCACTAGCTGGGCCCTCCTTTTCCGAAATTGCTCGAACTGACTCGAACTGAGGATGGCCGCAGTTATAGCGGCCGAAACGTCGGCATTCCACCGAGAAGCCACCCGGTTAGCAGCCCGAGAAGACTATCTTCAACATACATTCCACCGGGAAAGCGTCAAGACTTTTCTATTTATATATTGTTTAGTTTATTATTTCTATCTGTATCTTTCATGATCCTACCTAAGAGCGAAATCAAGAATTGGAAATGCTAAACAATTATTAGGATATCTTGCATTTTACTGCGCCATTGAATTTAAAAAGAATTATGCTGAGGTTTGATAGTATATGTTAGTGATTTGAATCATCGGAGAATATTCAACGTACGGCCCTCGGACCAAAGTTAGCTCGGAGAAGGTTTTAAACCGGTCTCTCAATCTTAAGTCGTGTAATAAATTTCGATGTCAGATACTTGATTCCACAAATAAATCTGATGTAACTTATCGAAAGTCTTCTATGTATTGTAGGGCGATTCTTATTCTTCAAAGTCTGGGTTTATTTAAATTCTATTTTGCAAAGTCTGATAGGACGCTCCCTTAATTCGTTCTACGTGGTCAGAAAATAAAATGTGTCAAATATTTTTGTAATCGAATAATGGAAAACGTGCCACATCGTACTTACAGTTTATATATTTCAACGTTTTTGGCCTTTCGTCAGTTTTCAATTGTGATTACGGAGCGCTTCCATCCTTTATTTCTTTTGATACTTTTATCATCACATGACTAAATATTTAATGAGGTTTTCCTAAAATATTGGTAAAATCTGTCCAGTAGTTCCCGAGATTCTCACACAACAGTGAGCTTGCGCCGTGTAAGTTACGGCGTGCCCTCGATGCCTACACTCGGATCTATCAAGTATCAAATAATAATCGATAATAACACATTTGATACATATCGTTATTTTTCAGAATTGCGATTTTTATGATTTGAAATTAAATTTGAGGTAGTTAGTCTTAAAATTACTCTTTAACAAGGTATTTATGGTTAGTGTCTTTCATTCTAATTTTTATGTAACTACCAGTTATCGTAAGTCACCTATATAAGTATTAATTTAATCCTTGTGGGCCACAGAGTAAAACTTTAACGTACCACATTTGGTGTGAGGGCCATACGATATTTTGTTCAGATCCGTTCCAAATGGATATATTAGCTTTCGTATATTTTCTCAATGCCGTGAAATCCAGAATCCCTTTCCCTACATCATCGTCATTATTTCAGGGTATTTTTTAAAAAGGTATTTTGCAATTGAAAAATATCCAGTCAATGAAATAAATTTGGAAGATTTACTATTAAATTTCCCCTTATTAATTTCACATGAATCCACAATACCTTCATTCTTCTTAGTTATCCTAGTTTAATGATTATATATGTACGGTTAAATGGAAGATAGGACTTTCCTTAAAAGTTCTTAATACCGTGCGCATTTAAAACAATATTTATGTGGCAACTTCAAATTTGGTTCGCATAGGAAAAAAATTATGAGCGAAAGGCGGTCCAAAGACACCTTAAATTTAGGAGACACTGACTTATGATACGAAAGAGACATCCAATTTCCTGGGACATAGCTGGCCAATGTGGTTTCCAAAATTTCTTATGTGCCCCCAGCCAATAAGTTTGGATAGCCTTGGCGCAAGCTGAAAGCCAAAAGAGATGTTTGAGATTAAGCAGAAAACCCCAGGAATATGAAAAGGATTTCCTTTTCGGCTCACAAAATCTTCCATCCAACTCTATATCACATATATCTTATCATTTACGACGTATAAGAACACTTCACTTCATGAACTCAAGCTTTAAGAAGCCTCGATCTCACAAATTTATCTTTTAAGGAATCTTTATGATATATTTATTGCAAATCGTCCGGCGTTTAACTCCCAATGCGCGAGGACGAAAAAAGAATGGAATCCAAGTAGAATGGAAACCTTTCAATTGGTTGATTTGTTGAAAGAAAGCTACCGTAACTTTTATGTCGGTTGTATTCCCTTAACCACATTACAGCAAGACATAATTAAAATCTCTTCGCACAGATAATTTGTTGACACAAAAGGGTGGGTGTCAAAGGTACTCGAAATCGACACCTTTTTATTAATATATATGTTACCAACATGTTCGTGGGTATGTTTGGCAACACTGAATAGAGTATATCTACTAGATTTGAAACGTACTAAATGCTTTTTGAATTCAGTGACAGCCTTGCATCTTTTTTGATCGATATATTTAAGTCCACACTCAGCATAGAGAATTTCATATATACCAGACTTACCTAAATTATTATCCTTGTCTTTGGTAGTATCCAGTAAGTTCTTAAATTGAAATTATTGTTATAACTGACTTTAATATTCTTCTGCTTAAAGATGTTTTCCAAACTTCTTATTAAAACAGGAAAATATGGTAATTTAATGTGTCTAGTAGAAGAAGCATCAATAGTGGAAGAAATAGCTGAACCATTCCGCATTAAATATTTACAGTTCTTAAAATTAAAGGAAGACAGGAGTGTACTTTTACCACAAGTTAATTTGCACTCGACCGGTTTCAGCAAATAATCGTCATCCTCAGGCATTCGTTGAAATCGGTCCTGCGCAAATAAACTTGTGGTAAAAGTACACTACTGTCTTCCTTTTATTTTAATGTGATGGAGTTCCACAAAACTACGCCTTCCTCCAGGGAATTTATTTTGGATTGTAATTTAATTTATAGTTGTGACTTTTAACCTAAGTATTAACAGAGAAACATCGAAGCCCAACATTTCTACAGTGATTCAATTAGAATAAAAAGAACTTACCGGCAGTGCATATTTTATCGCGTAAACTATTACGTTAAGTATGCTCTTCTAGAAATTTTCTTTAGAGATGAAAAAATTTATACGATCTTCAGGACTCCTAACAGATTTCGATGAAACTCGAAAATCCCGAAATTCCTTTGAACCCCTCGAGTTGGTGGAACCAAAATGGTGGACAAAGTGACTGAGTTCCTTCTCACATCATGGGACATAATGAATCCCCACTGAATATCACCTCTTAAGAAAATGACCACGGAGGAACCGATCGAAGAAAATCATCGATCATCTCCACCAACCCGCGGAGAATTAACGAAGCGACAAATCCCTTGGAAGCGAAAACTTTATCGCGCCAAGTCGACCATAGCACCTCCGTAATGAGAGGGAGCGTTTTTTTCTTTCAAAACGCACGCCGGAGACTGGATACGTTATCCTCTTGAAGGTGAGGAAATGGGGATATATACGAGGAGACTGCAATCTCTTGACCCGGGAGCCGAGGTCATGGCAACTCAGGCGACAGTGAGAGGAGAAAAAAGGATGAGAACAGCAGAGGCAATAGAAGGAGGTATTAAGGGCCGAGGTAAAGGAAAAGGGAGATGTGATGAGAGAGGGAGACGTAACACGGGTGGGGAAGATTCCTATGGCGGCAGGAGCTTGGCCGAGAGGTAACGTAATTGGGAGAAGACGGTGGGCATGTTATGATGTAAAGTACCATCATTCAGACAATATAAGTGCACGAGGACAACATCATGAGCTTGGAAGGAGAAAAGGATAAATATTTCGTGTAAAAAAGAAGCCCGAAGTTTGGGAATTTAAGAGTCGTAGAAGGGTTAGGAAGGAAATAAGAAATTCAGAAAGGAGTATAATTAGCGTCGGATCCGATTAACGAGAAAACTTTCCATCGCTTTAGCGTGCAGCATATGTTCCTCATACCTAAAGAAACGCTGTACGTTCCTCTAAAAGGCTGAAGAATTTTCGAGGCGATATATTAACCGAGCAGTTCACCTGATTAAAACCGCCTCGCGATTTATTTAACGATTGGAGGGACAATATTCAGCTCAAAAAGTGTATATCCTAAGGAAATGACGTCAAAGGTTTCATTTTCGCATTTTTCGTGGTTCAAAGGAGTGTTCTCAAAGAATAAAATTAAGATATATCTTCTGAAAGTAAGCAAAACTGCGGGAATGAGAGGGGTCTAGTGTGATATCAAACCTTTAGACGTAAGAGAACCACGGGGAAGTCGTGACGGTGAGTTCAAGTAGCAGAGTTCCCTTTGATGCGAGGAATCTGAGTTCCCGTTTGAGAGAAAATGACCACATGTTCCTACATAGGGCGCCATCATCACGCACCTACCAAACAAGCAGATTGTGAGGAAACACCCCTTTCTCATCTTCGTTAAGTCTCCGCTTCCCGGCTTTTTCCTATTGAAGGGAAAGTGAAACATTCCTAGAGTACATCTCGTCTCCATTTTTATATAATCAGGCAAGCCTACTTGAAGCTTCTCCCGTAAGTTATGCCTTGAGACAACGGGACGAGCTTATCCTTAAACTGGAATGCACGCGGATTTATATATAGATTACTCGTGTTCGTCTCACAATAATTCCCGTTCTTGCTCATTACTTATTAACCGGTCGTGATATGTAAAAATATTTCACGGAGCTTAAAGGCTTTACAATCTGAGTTACCGCCTCGCGAGAAGGTCCTGCGTGTAAATACCACAAGTCCAAAGATGGCTTGCAGGGTATTTATGCAGACGTACACTCATCTATTCACATTTCACTTAAACAAACATTTGCGTTATGTAATACAATATGTGTACATGGAATGTAAATTTTCCAAATGTAACATTTCTGCTGCCACAACGGAATAGATGCGAGAAGTTTCAGGCTCTAAAATCACGCTATTTTTGATTTCATTCGAATTGTAAATCCGAAATTTTCTCCACGGTACTTCCAGCATTCATTTTAAAGTCATGTAGGGAAATTCATTCAATACTTTCCGAGTAGTACAAAGAGGTCACGGGACAACTTTCGCCTCGTAACGTTTTCCACGAAGAAAGTGAATCTCGTGCCACGCCCTTGAGATTACTTCCTTCAAATTTATAACTACTGCTACATTCACTTCCTCGTTACATCTCTCTTACACTTACTCACTATCGTCTCTTTCATTCCCTTCCAGCTCTTGTTCCTTCCGTACCTTCGCACCAACCTTAAGGGTACTCAATCTCCTTCCAATTCTTCCCTACCTTTCTTCACTTCCCTCCATTCTTTTCCACTAACTTCCTTTCTTCCCTCTTCCACCAGCCTCTAGGCATTTTGAGAGTCATCCAAAAATAGATCCGTCCCACTTCCGTGCAAGAGGACAGCAATTTGCCTCCAGGTCTGAGCTGCATTGGAGCTCTTTTAATTAAGAGACATCAAGTTATCTGGACTATTTTAAATTTGTTTTAAAGCCAAATTTTTACTTATCTCCGTACATTAGCTGAGGGGTATGATCAATAGGTGCACCTATGGTTTCTTTAAGGACGCGCGTTATTTACTGGTAGCCGAATTCTTTACTTACAACATTTCTGCGTTACTTCTTCGCCAATCTTTTAAGTACTAAATTTTCAAGCGAATTTTAAGGAAAATAATTTTATCCATGTGAAATATCTACGTTTATGTAGATTTAAAGAATCTATAAACTACATATACAAAGAACTTTTTCGAAGAAAATAAGAAATGATCGAAATTGTGCATTCTTCCGGGATTTGAAGATCACCAGTATACTGGACGTGATACTTCTCGATTTAATTGAGAGCCTGATCCTATTAAGTACATTTTTTTAATATATTTACGTAACGTACTTCACTACCATTAAGATGTAGAAGAGATTCAGTAAAAATATTATTTCAACCAAAGAAATAAAAAAACCGCAGCCATTGCTGTTTACTAATTTTACAAATAATGTGGAACCTAGACTGACGTACGCCTCTTTTCACGAAGAAATCAGCTTTCGACTTTTCGAGTAGATTTTCCGAACAAAATTCGTCTTGGCTGACTAACAATTTATGGATTGACGAACACGCAAATCGTCAACAAAGGTTGTCGAGGCATGAGTCTATTATGAATAGAGAGCCTATTGCTAACCGACTTGATTGATAAAAAAATACATTGTAAATAGACGTTGAAATTTATTACACAATATGTACCTTTTGGATGGCAATGAATATGATGATATGTGTAATGAAACATATGCGCAAAATAGTATGATAAAGGTTTAAGTAAACAATTATTTGTGGTCCAGGAACGGATTGATCTATTTTACATTGATACCCATGGCGAAAACAGTTTCGGATGACAAGAGGTCTTCAGAAATGAAATAGAGTTCTATCGCATATGAAAAGAGATACGAATTTATGAATTATTTATATTTAGAGACTAACAACAGCTTTCGTACTCATTCATGTAGAAACGATTAAATTCTAAAATTTTGCTACGGAATTGCGACAGCATTAAGAGTTAACAGAAAAAACGTTAGTGCTCCTTATGGATAGATAAATAAAAAATAACATAAATAAAAAAAAAATAAAAAAATAAACAAAAGTGTTCTCTAAACCTACAATAATATCCTCTATTTTATAATATTATCATAGAAATAATTTATATTCTTTTATTGATGTAATTTAACAACGTTAAAACGAGTAACATACTACCCTGCTTTGCAGATCGGTACCATCATTAGTTTTTATCATCCTAGTGGGTATTTTTATTAAATACTATTTCTAAAATTTTCCTGTTCTCTCTACTCATTTGCTTAACTTTATTCCTATTATCTCTAATTACGCCATTTTATTTGTATAAAAATGCAGTAAGAATTACTTTCTTAATAACATATTTGAGTAATTAGACTTGACATTGATACCAGACTTCGAAACCTTGGCAGTAATTTCTTAAAATGCGATATTTTAAAAACCAAAAGGATAAACGGGCACGAAAAAAGTCTGACTGAACTAGGACCAGGACAGTTTCTAGTCCCGTCAGATTTTTTTTCTAGTCCGTTTCTCCTTGGGATTTTTCCTAAGTGCACATTTACCCTTTTCCTTGTGTGTGATACTTTAAATAAAATGAAGGAAGTTTATATAGTCTACAAAGAAATCTTCGAAGGGGAAAGGTTAAAAATATCGACTACTCCGCCAAATTCGAGGGCAGCTTCTAGTTGAATTGACAGAGTTTTTGAAACTCTAAAGAAGATTACGTCGCGACACCTCTCGAAATTTAAAAAGCGCAATTCTTTTCCAAACACTCATTTCCTCTCCAGAATCCAGGATTTCCCTCACTAATTTCAGCCCTGGATGTAAACTCGGGCAAGAACTCGACCAATTTTATCCATCATCCGGTCGAATAACCTATTCCTCCTGTCTTTCGGATCCAACACCGAATTTCCATTCTGCTATCTCTCCTCAGCTATCTCCATATATTTCAAACCTCCTTCCGTAGATCTCTCAGCACGCCGCCATCTTTGGCCCCATCCCACCTCGACCTTTCCTCTCCCTCAAGCTCCTGGTTTTATGCTTCAATTCACCCCTTTTCTCTCTCTTTCCTCCATCGCTCCCCTTTTCGCGCCATTTTCCGGCATTTTCTCTCTTGTCATTTCTTTTCCCGCCGAGCCTCCTTTCCCACCTCTTACCCCCGATGGGTTTCATTAACTTCATTTATCTTCTTAAACTTCGCCCTTATTCTGACTCTTATGACACATTTAATGGCTTTCTTGCTTCAAAAAGCACTATTAAGCGTAGGTAATCCGAGCTGATAATTGAATTATGGCGTTACATTCGGTTTAATCAAATGTACGAAGGGGATAAAGAGGTGGAAATATTCTCGGATGTTTGTCTAACGTGTTTCTTTCGTGTTTTTTTGCGGCGATATTCCCGCTAACTCCTTCCTTCGCTTCTACAGCAAAGCTTCCTCGGACGGGAGATAAAATTCGAGAACGTTCCCTCAGCTTGGAAATCGGTACTGAAAGGGGTGGTCATGAATAATTTCGTAAAATTTATAGGTTCAACTCAGACTTTGAATTCGCTGAAGAAAGTGGTCTAAATTCAATGAATCATATTCCTTTGGAGAGAGCTTATCGCTGAGGTATGTTTTTATCGGAAAGGACCTATGCTTGAAGAAGGAAAGAAGGTGCCTTTTTGGATTTTTTTAAAGCTGTATGGTATATCAATAATTTATGTATTTTGTGGTTTTGGTTTTAATTCTTTGGTCCAAATAACTCAGTAGCAATTATACCGTTTTGGCTGTTAATCCTTTGGGTAACATTTTTCTTGGGTGAACCGTCTTTGGGTGAAATGTCCCAAGGGCGGAATGCTTTTGGTGAAACTTCCAGACACCTTCTTTAGTCGTCTTAACGAAACCATCCTTCTTAATACGGTATAAAGTTCCTTAGAGCTGTACCCACCTCTGAAGGGTCAGCTGTTGATTATGATCAAGATAGATTTTGTCGTTGGCACTAATGTTGGAGTAGGAAACTTCCCGACATGGACCACCACCAGAAAATTTTGTATTCCTCTCGATTGGGTACCGGAATCGAAGCCGAACTTCCCCCATAAGCTGCTTATTAAGCTGAGCGAGATCCTTATTTAACGCTATATATTCGATGAGTTTCATCTACATTTAGCCCTGGGAGCTACTTGTCCGCTCTAAGTGAAGGAATTTCGAACGTGGTTAAAAGTCTCGTATTAGCATGAATACATCGGGTAGCTGTTATTGCATTCAAAAATAAGTTCGAACGATTTTTTTGTGTTATGGGTGAGTTAAGGATGACGGTTGTGGACAATATCTCCCGGTGTTTCTTCGTTTCTTTTATCAATCGGTCTTATTTGGAAAAAATGGAATTATCGCTTCAGTAAATGATGCTTGGTATTAAACGGTATATCCACAATCAGTACAGGGGAACCCATTAGATAGAATTTTACATATTTTACATGCACCTCTCCACATATATAATCCATCACCACAGCGTGCTTAAGGTAATGTCACTTCATATATCTTATTGCCTCTGTGTGTAATTTGGATCGAATTTGACTACGTACTTTAAATATGGTTAATTATATTCATCGTTTCATTTGCTGGAAGCTTATACTAATTACGGTGTACATTATTCAACTGTTTGTTATTTTTACTATGTTTTTATTTCAAGGCCATGATAATAGTAAACGTTGTAATATCCTTTAATTGCTTTTGGATGGGAATGAGTAGGTTTTTCACAACAACCTTCTTTATGAATTCCTGCGGTGGGTACTCTTTCCTAAGCTTCACTGTTTTATTGCTAATTCACAACTAAAGGTTTCCTATTCTCTATTATTTAAAATTATCTTTCATTATCATTTACTACTTACAATAAGATCTATCTTAATTGAAAATAGGTTAAATGGAAGTGGAGACTTTAAAGTCTCAACTTTGACAAAATAAAGGCGTTATTTATTTATTTTGTGGTCATATGTGGTGAAATAGCAGTTTTTGATCATCGATGGAAAAAGTATATCTTCATAATGATTTATCTCATGATAAATTTCTCTGTCTTTACAGCCTTAAACCCTCGAGATCAATGAATCCTTTGGGTGATTTTCTTTTTTAAAGCGTTAAAGAAGTATCACGACTTTCTTTTACCTTATCGAATCTTAAAGAAGTTTTCATCGGTTCAAACAATTGTAATGAATCTTTGCAGTCAATGCCGAATCTAGAGTTTTACGTAACCAATGACGGAAAGATCAAAAGACCTGGAATATTAAAAATTAATTATATTTTGAACTCTTTCCCTTCAATGTTTCGATAATACTCCAAATGGTACTGAAGTATTTTGCAATATGTCATCAATTCCAGAGTTTGAATATACATCATACACACACACACACACACACACATATTTTTTGCACATTTGGATATGTCAGTATCATGAGCGCATAGCTATCAATTGAAAGATGAAGCCTCCTCAAGGATCTCTCTATTCCCTTATTCCATTTGCTACCTATATTCCAGCAATTCCTCGTTTTACTTCATCCATCTTTTTCTATATTCCTTGGTCATTGAATATCACTTGAAATCCATACCATTACGTCAGTGATGCGGCGTGGGTAATTTCTTTTACCATTTTGGACTTACCCTCAATAACCTCCTCCTTTTGTGACAACGCTGTTTCCTGCATTCCATACCACTAAGTTGGGCTTTTAACCATGTTTCTGCACAATATTGTATACTCTTGCGTTACTTTGACATGCTGATGTCTTACATTGGTAGTATATCGAGAACAGAAAATGAAAATCAAATTATTTCCTTACGGGGAACGAGTAATAGCTGGTGTAAACATTTTCGGCGAATCTCTTCTATATCTGATTTAATTTTAACCAGAGGTCTCTTGAGAAAAGACACGATTATTTTAAATCGACTCAAAGAATGAAAAATGAATCTATGCATCAAATAATGACTACAATAATGTACAATTATTATTAAGATGAAATTATTTGGAGTTAAAAAATAAAAGTCATGATTATCTCGGGAGAAAAGCTTGAATATCAGTGAGCACATTTAAAATCTATCAATTTTACCGATATATACAGAATACTATTTCAGTTAAAATACTTTCTGCTAATTAAGTTAACAGGAATATCCGTTGCATGTATATATCAGCACTATGAATGGACATTAGTATGTGAGAGGGTGCTACGTCGAGGTTTTGAGTTTTTTTTTCAAATCAGTGTTTAATCACGTTATTTTTACCTAAATTCCATTTATTGGTCCATGGTTGACAATTCTAATGCATACATTTCCCATCATAACGTGTTTACAAGAATAATTTCCTTGAAATTTTCCATTTTGATATCAGTCTTTTGATATCTTGCTATTGAGTGCCTAGCAGTAGTTTCTCAGAAAAAGTTCATACGTTTTGCTAATAATACTTTGTCACTTTTCTTTTGAGCAATCAATTCTAGGCTAGAGAACATTTCGCCAATGGAAATATAATCTCTCCCAATTCCTCTAATTCGTCACTTCCTCTTTTACCAGTCAATCAGTAAAAAATAATGACTTATAATACCAATTAACGAGGCGCCAGTCGTATATCATGGGCATTAAAAATCATCACCTATCGTTGTGGATTAAAGTCTTTCAGCAGTCTATTCCCAGATGCTCCGCTTAACGATTTACAATTGGTGGTGAAGTTCTTGAAGTTTATCTTCCGTGGAAAGAGGTCGGCAATAACAGGTGGTAAGGCTAATGCGGAAAGATTTCGGGGAAGCATGGAAGAAAATAACAATGAGAGTCTTATCTCCGGGAATCCTTAGGCCTCTGCATTCACGTCTGTGACATGATCATTACTGCGATCACGGTTAATCGTTCTTATGGGAGATGACAGTCACTAAATTAAAGACGGCGCACAGTGGGCTGGCACCCGGAATTTTGGTCCGCGGAGATTTGGTCCGCTACGATTTGGTCCCACGACAATTTGGTCCCGCTACGATTTGGTCCGCGACGATTTGGTCCGCGGCGGCTGGGTGCTACGATGATTTAGTAACGACACGCGATACATTTTTTGTTGGGCAAGGCTGAGATTTCTCATAATTAATTGTTATTGTTGTTTCTGGATAGAATTCAATAGTTTTGTTAGTATTTAACCTTTTGTTAAACAATAATTAGAAGTATGCGTTACTGGAATCGGAGCGTGCAATAGGGGAGGAAAACAGTTATCCGGACGTAAGAATATGACAAAACTATTGTTTATTTATAAATTAAAGTCTTTGATAAACAAGGAATACGCATCTCGAGATAAATGAGTGTTGTTTCAGAGATAAATATCGAAGGGAGGAAATTGGCATAGATGATTAATTTGAATGGTACTTAGGAAGAGAGACTGCAAATAACCATAGAAATTTACAATAACAAATTTATGTTGCTAAAAGGATATTGTTCATATCGAAATCATTGGGAGAAGAGGAGGGTAGACAATTTCAGGACGCTGACGTTTGCTATAAATCTCCTGGCAGTTACATAAAGATTACTCAAATGGACAAACGGAAATGGTTATTTGTAAGGCGGAGGAGGTGGGGGAGGGAGGAGTATGCTACATATGTGTGTGAATACGTAGGTAATGGGTATCGAACCACTCGTACCGTTGTACAGATTACGAATAAACAATGCGTAACGCAATAAATATATGTATAATGGAGTTGGTTGGAGGAAGTTTGGGTTTCATTACCCGCATCGCGCTTTCTTATCTGGAATTTCTGAGAAATAAACAGTAACAAATTTATGAGGCTAAAAGGTAATCGTTCATATCAAATTCCTTGGAAGGAATCTTAACTATATTTCTTCAATGAAAAGGGGAAACAGATTTTAATATATATTTTTTCTGTTTAGATATGACTACTATCGAATTTTTAAATATGTGCCCCTGTACTTTGTTAATTTTTTTGCGAGCTAAATGCGCAACGCAGTTGAACAATATTTACACCGAAATAAAGGTTATTTTATATTTTATTACTGGAATTCTGGTTGACGGCAACGAAGGACTAAATTTATCGGGAAGAAATATTTAAACCAAGGTACCAAAAAACGGCACTTTTTGCGAATCTCGGCTTTTTCATGCTGTATAAAAATCAATTACAAGGAAACTGCACAACTTACGGCATCACAATCTCATCCAGAGACACATAAGGATTTCAGCTTTTTCAAATTTTCGAATATGTATTATATTGTTGTTAATCGGCGTAAAAGTTTATAATCTATCTTGTCCTAGAGTTTTGATGTTAGAAAATGTTGATTGCACAGTTACATTCTTAATATTATTAATAAAATTTTCCATGATCCGAAAATTTTGAATTTAGGTATATTTTAGATTTTAGATAAATTAAATAAAGCGACGTTCTTCACTTGCCTTCGCCACAGCTTATACGTCTCCTCGACTTTTCTTGCTCCTATTTCGGACCTCTTTTACTTCGCCGAATTCTTCTTATTTTGTTTAAGAAATAAAATATAAATACTTAGCTCATACGGTGCTCTCAAGCAATGCTCTTCACCGTTCTTTCGCTCACTCCGGCACACAATGCAGTGTTGGTTGTAACTAGATTTAAATCTACATCTTCCTCTCCTGACTTAATTGCTTGAAAGAAGTTTCTTACGTTGAGAATGATTTCTTTCTCGCGCTTCCTTAGATTATGCAGTTTCACTTCGTCTCTCCTACCATCCGAGTTTTCATTGGATGCCGATGGAGAGGAATTCAGCAACTTCTACCTTAAAAGGTTGCTTTTTACTGGGTGCATTTTCTATTGCACTTCACACAGGTGGAATTCTACTCGCTTACTTCTCCAAAAGACACAGATTTTAAAAGAGAGTATAAAAGAACTGAAGACGTTCCTTCTAATACTACAGATGGCAACTTAGTTTTAAGTTATTTCTATAGCTGTCACTGAAAAGGTGTACTGAAGGTTATCCAATTCCTCGAAAACAGTAGGGCGCCGGGTTAAACCCAGGATCTCCCGCATACACCAAAATATTCAGGTCCCATTCTTAGCGTCCAACTGATTTCGCGGAATTAGAAGTCGTTACCCTTTGGTATGCTCTTGCAGTAGCCAGAGGCACGGATTTAGGTGCGTTTCAACGAAAAACTTTTATATACAGCCATGCTCCTTTTTCCATCTTCAATTCTGCAGTCACCGTGATGAGCAAAGGTAATGTTAAAGCAGGCATAAGAGACATGAATTACCTCAGTAAATGTTGTCGTTATTTTAAATAGTACGAATAACCAGAAAAATACTGTTAAAAGTACGTTCCAATAAGAATGTTCCAAAATTCTAGCAAGAGATATTCAGCTTTGTTATACTATATTGTTAATAACTATCCTTCAGATACCAATATTTCTTCAAGAAATTTAAAAGAGAAGGAAATATGGTCAGTAGTTATTACTCCAGAGCTTTAAATGAAACTGACAGATTCGAAACAAGGTTTTTGGCTTTGTTTATTCACAAACACTAAATAGCAAAATAAAATATACATACATATTGTCCGTCCAACGTTATGAAGACAATGTAAATCTCACAACCCCGTGCATTTCTACGGGGAAGCAGCCCGCGCTCTTGCAACTTTTACGTAGGAAAATTAAGTTGGCCAAAACTGATTTGATAAATTTTCATCGAACTGTAAAAGTAATTTAGATTTAATCCAGGTCAAATGCTATAATAATCGCAGGAAAATGAAAAAAGTGATACTTTGAAAAAAAAATCGAGAATTAGTTGCGGTTGTCTTTTAACCGAAGTATTTGGTGCTAACCTTCCTTGTAACACGGTCTTTCTTGGTATCAAAATCTTTTACATTTCATTCACTTCCCATAAATGTTATTATTTTTCCTCTAAAAGATTTCGGAGAGAAATTTCTTGGGGAATTCTATGGGAATGTCGAGAGTTTTCGGCAAAACGCATTGAGAATTTTTGTGATGTGGAATTGTACTAGTTTTTTCTCCGGCTTTGTCATTAAAAGTTTCTTTGAACACTTAAATTTCCAATTCCAATTCGTATTCGAACTCCAATTCGTTTCTATTTTTATAAAATCTCTGTCGACTTATAATGAGTAACATAATTGAGATTCTGGTTTAGAGAAAATATGTAACAAAGAAATCGGATAGAAGTACTGGAGAAAACAATCAGTATTTGTCTTTCAGTTGTTAATGCCGGATTGCATTTTCCTTTTAGATGGAAGCAGTATGAATTTATTGCAAATTATAATAATTAATTCATGGAACAATAAACAAAGGAATTTTCAAGAAAAATCGCTTCAAGTGATAAGGAGCTTTATCAATTTCTTTAACAGTCAAACTCATATGCTGTGTGTTCTAGGCTTTTCTTAGTTTAGTACTTAACCTTTAGTTCAAGAGTTTTTATCCATAACCCAAATCTTTGTGTTTTCTTATGTATCTATGTGTAGATTAGTTTTTATTTATCAACTTATCTGCCTATTAATTTGTATCCACTGTACCAATTTTCTGGTAAGGATGTTTGCCGGATTGTTTGGATGTATTGATTTATTTTTCTAGATTTTAGTTGAATGTAGTCACTTGTTTTCGGTTATTATTCTAATATTATCATTATGTAATATTTCCAGAGGTTAGGTGGAAGAGAGTCCATTTTGGCCAAATCTCACCGTAGGAGTAAACAATAATAATAATAATACTAGGAACTTAATTATCGAGTGTGTCTGTGAGACAAATCTCAAAGTAGTGACGAAAAAAGAAACAGTGGAGTTACATATTGTTGCTAAAGAAACGAGAATACCATGATACATTTTCGAATTTTGTAATGGTAAGTAATTTCGAAGACTCAGATGGCCATTGCGCAATAGAAGTACTTCACTAGCAACATTTTAACTATCTCCTTCCGTCAATATTTGTTGAAGAGATCGATAGCATGTCACCTATATTTTCCGTTTAAATTCCATACTCTTACACTCCTACTTTTTATCAGAGGGCTTTTATTCCTCTACTCCCAATATGTCAAAATCTTATCTTCTCACACTTCCATTCACCTCTTCTCTGTTCAGCATATATCAAGACTTTTACGCTCCCACCCGTCGGATGCCACGCTACAACAACCGCCTGAATATAATATTCACCTCAATTCTTCCCTTTAGCGACATTCGCCATTCTTAAGCCCTCGACCTTCATCCTTTCCATAACCTCAGTCCTCTGATTGGCAACCTTCGGTAGCTAGTGGAATGGAAAAACGTCAACGGGTTGGGATCCTTTGAAATGATGAATTCCGCGTACCTTCCCCCCGAAGAGTAAAAATTGGCTTAAGGTCTCATGTTTCTCACGTTTATTTCTGTTCCAGGAAATGAGGCTCCGCCTAATATCAGTTTATTTTTAGAAAAGGTGGGCCAGAAGAAAAAGAGTCGAATACGTTGAGATTTATCAACTCGAAGACGGAAACAAAAAGCGTTATCGATCTTTTCAAGTTTGCGGGTAATGATGTATCAGTGATTCATGTTTATTTGGAACGGAAAAAAATTCGATAAAGTAGGGTAATCATTTTCCGAAGATTATGGACTAGGGGTCAAAGTTAGAGTTGAAAACACTCCGATAGTCTTTTCCGCGGGCTGTTCGCGCCCTCTGAGACAAAAAATGGAAACAATGAAAAAAAAAAAACGGAATAATCGGCCTAATAGAAATCATCTAATGCGCATTTTAATGGCAATGCAATCATCTTCAGAGATCAAAGGATAACGGGGAAACCGGGGGTGGATTTTTAAATTGTGACCTTAGAGAGGGGGTGGGGTTTTTATCTGTGACGTCGGAGAAATGTTGGATTTTACCAGCTTTTACGAAGGAGGATTAAAGGGAATAAAGGTAATTTTAATTTGAAACCAGAACCGGGTCTGCATTTATAAGTCTCTCTTAGTTTTGATTTATGATAATGGTTCCCTAAGCGCATAATTTGGAATATTTTATACGGATTTCCTTAATTGTAACTTATCCAAATTCATTTTTTATTAATGATGTTCTTATACTCGTACATGTTTTGCAACACTTGATTTGTTAATATTTGAAATGAGCTAAGCGTTCTTTAGAACCGTTTTCGAATTTGCGCTAAATTTGTCCTATGTAACTTTTTTCACTTTCGGCATAATATTTCATAGATACCGGATTCATGTTATCTCTAGGGTTGTGGAGGTTGGATAATTTATAAAAAGACAGCCATCTTTAAGACGCTTATAGGTCGAAACTAGTTACACTTCTTCTGATTTGGTTTGTGTGGTATGTAGGTATGTATGTGTAAATAGGATCTAGTTACTGAGAAAAGGGGTTCCTGTTGTTTATTTTTCTTACCGTCATGAATATCAAAAAGTAACTCGTTAATCAGTGGAACTTAACGTTAAAATAATTTTTGCTGTTTATGAATACTGGGGTTAAGTCAAGTTTGGAAAGTATCAGTTTCAAATTCTTGCTTGTTCTTGGTAAATAAGGCAATTTTATAAAAACGTGTTTCTTGTTTTGAGTTAAGATTATGGTTATGTGCCGTTTTACGTCGAGGTTTCTTTGTCTCCTCAGTATGTTATGAACTATGCAGTCATCATATCCATTTTGTTCCATTCGAAGCAAAGGTAAGTCTTCCTTTACTCTTGAGCAGAAAACGTGCTTTACAGATATTGAAATATCCCTGGAAAAATCACGTGCATTATAGTTGTGGTCACAAAAGTTTTCTGTTGTTTATTTTATCTGTGGCATGAGTTTTATTTTTGCTGCCGGGGGATTCTGTTTTATAATAATTCAACCACTTCTGTATGTAGGTTTGTGAGGGGTTATTCACCTTCCTCGTCTTAGTATGGGTCGGCCTGCAATGGATACTTGCTCCTGACCTTCAATTAAGTGTCTTCTCATCAACGAACTTCTAATTTTTTGTGAGGGCTAATTAAATTAATTTCTCTTTTAAAATTTATTGATATTGAGGACGGTCGGATGAATTAAGAGANTTATCGAATCTTAAAGAAGTTTTCATCGGTTCAAACAATTGTAATGAATCTTTGCAGTCAATGCCGAATCTAGAGTTTTACGTAACCAATGACGGAAAGATCAAAAGACCTGGAATATTAAAAATTAATTATATTTTGAACTCTTTCCCTTCAATGTTTCGATAATACTCCAAATGGTACTGAAGTATTTTGCAATATGTCATCAATTCCAGAGTTTGAATATACATCATACACACACACACACACACACACATATTTTTTGCACATTTGGATATGTCAGTATCATGAGCGCATAGCTATCAATTGAAAGATGAAGCCTCCTCAAGGATCTCTCTATTCCCTTATTCCATTTGCTACCTATATTCCAGCAATTCCTCGTTTTACTTCATCCATCTTTTTCTATATTCCTTGGTCATTGAATATCACTTGAAATCCATACCATTACGTCAGTGATGCGGCGTGGGTAATTTCTTTTACCATTTTGGACTTACCCTCAATAACCTCCTCCTTTTGTGACAACGCTGTTTCCTGCATTCCATACCACTAAGTTGGGCTTTTAACCATGTTTCTGCACAATATTGTATACTCTTGCGTTACTTTGACATGCTGATGTCTTACATTGGTAGTATATCGAGAACAGAAAATGAAAATCAAATTATTTCCTTACGGGGAACGAGTAATAGCTGGTGTAAACATTTTCGGCGAATCTCTTCTATATCTGATTTAATTTTAACCAGAGGTCTCTTGAGAAAAGACACGATTATTTTAAATCGACTCAAAGAATGAAAAATGAATCTATGCATCAAATAATGACTACAATAATGTACAATTATTATTAAGATGAAATTATTTGGAGTTAAAAAATAAAAGTCATGATTATCTCGGGAGAAAAGCTTGAATATCAGTGAGCACATTTAAAATCTATCAATTTTACCGATATATACAGAATACTATTTCAGTTAAAATACTTTCTGCTAATTAAGTTAACAGGAATATCCGTTGCATGTATATATCAGCACTATGAATGGACATTAGTATGTGAGAGGGTGCTACGTCGAGGTTTTGAGTTTTTTTTTCAAATCAGTGTTTAATCACGTTATTTTTACCTAAATTCCATTTATTGGTCCATGGTTGACAATTCTAATGCATACATTTCCCATCATAACGTGTTTACAAGAATAATTTCCTTGAAATTTTCCATTTTGATATCAGTCTTTTGATATCTTGCTATTGAGTGCCTAGCAGTAGTTTCTCAGAAAAAGTTCATACGTTTTGCTAATAATACTTTGTCACTTTTCTTTTGAGCAATCAATTCTAGGCTAGAGAACATTTCGCCAATGGAAATATAATCTCTCCCAATTCCTCTAATTCGTCACTTCCTCTTTTACCAGTCAATCAGTAAAAAATAATGACTTATAATACCAATTAACGAGGCGCCAGTCGTATATCATGGGCATTAAAAATCATCACCTATCGTTGTGGATTAAAGTCTTTCAGCAGTCTATTCCCAGATGCTCCGCTTAACGATTTACAATTGGTGGTGAAGTTCTTGAAGTTTATCTTCCGTGGAAAGAGGTCGGCAATAACAGGTGGTAAGGCTAATGCGGAAAGATTTCGGGGAAGCATGGAAGAAAATAACAATGAGAGTCTTATCTCCGGGAATCCTTAGGCCTCTGCATTCACGTCTGTGACATGATCATTACTGCGATCACGGTTAATCGTTCTTATGGGAGATGACAGTCACTAAATTAAAGACGGCGCACAGTGGGCTGGCACCCGGAATTTTGGTCCGCGGAGATTTGGTCCGCTACGATTTGGTCCCACGACAATTTGGTCCCGCTACGATTTGGTCCGCGACGATTTGGTCCGCGGCGGCTGGGTGCTACGATGATTTAGTAACGACACGCGATACATTTTTTGTTGGGCAAGGCTGAGATTTCTCATAATTAATTGTTATTGTTGTTT
>KZ308664.1:91735-131231 GCA_000376725.2 Ladona fulva
ATTCTATCAAATAACATTAATAAAGTTGGTCGATAATGTACTCTTTAATTTTCCTCATTTGCTCTTCGCATTTATTGCTATCATGATGCTGACTTGTCTTGGAACCGTAATATTTGCGTTTTATAATGTTCTTTTTGTTTATTTTTTAAGAAAATTTATTTCTAGTTGCTATGTCTATGAAACATTGTGTCGGTACCATTTCGTTCCCTTTTCTGATGTGATTTAATTTGCATTTTCCTTAAAATTTAGTGATATTTCAGTAGGTCTCGCAGTTTTTTTCACACACCATTTCTTGTGGGTGTCCTGCTGTGGTGTATTTTTTCTTAAGTGCAGTTTTTAAATCCACCAAGTAGTTTTCTTCTGTGCGCTTTTTCCAAGCTCTTTTAAATTTCATATGACTCCTGGATAGGGCCAGGAGTCCTTGATAATTGTCTCTGAAATGCGCATTGGGACTTCCCAGAAATCGGTAATCCGGAGCTTCCCGTTTGTCTCTAAACGCTAGTTCCAAAACACGGCTTATGGAGTGTTTTTAAACCTCTAATTCAACAACAGTCGTGTTCCAACTTTCTTTTTTTTCATCTTTATTCTAGATGGCCTATTAGACAAGCGTTTTAAATAGGACATGATTACCCAATACTAGTAAATAGTCCCCCCTGAATGATTTGCGAGCCAAAGGACAAGGATAGTCCTTGGAAATGGAACACTATAAGTTAGCCTTCAACACCATTTATCATATTAATTCTGTTGTATTTAGAAAATTTTTATTACAATTAGGTGAAGTATTGCACTTGGAAATATATCTTCCTCTATTATTGAGGATTCGCATTAAACCGATAGTCACCATCATCAGAAACAATGCTCTTCCCTTTCTGGAAATGAAATACGAGGGACTTGGCATGAAAGAGAAAATGGAAATGACGAGACAGGCTCAGCAAACCCCGTGGGAGAGCAGGTTTAAATACGTAGGGGATTTGAGTTGATGAAACATGCAGTAGTTTCTTAAAAATACCTGCCATAACAGCGTTCCATGCGTCATTTTGCAGAGTGTTAGGGGCAAATACTCGACATACAGTCCTATGTCAAAAGTACCAGTACTAGCACAGATGCTACTTTCATCTTCAATGCTTCCTCATAACACAATCGCTAGAGTACTGTGCTCTCTCGGAAAAACCGTGCTTTTGAAAAACTCGGATTATGTAACTGAAAAAGGATATTTAGTTTTCCCTTTGGGAATTATGTATACTCTTCAACCGTGGTGGAGGTTTTGCATCGTTTATGCATTAGGAAATTGATGTTGGGACGGGTCAACCAACGAAGGTTTCTAGAGCAACCGATTGGGTCAGATTAAATTGGTTGTCTAACATAAAATTGTTAAAACGTACACTGAACGGTCGCGTAGACTCCGTCCTTCGATTAAAGAGTTCTAAAAAGCGTGGGTTAATAATTGTGTCGAAACAGGGGTGTATGCGTATCGATAAAACCTTCGCAAGGTTGCACATGATGATGTCCCGCCGAGTTAGCAGGTATGGTTCCCCAGCATCGACATACCTATATATTTAGAACCGGAAGAGTCCGGTATGTGCCAATAGCTGTCCACAGTCGAGGATAATGGTCTTAATAATGTCCTTATACATGGTTCTCGCTCAGAGGAGTAAACTGTACTTTCATAGTCCAGCCTTGATTGTATCGGCGCTTGGTATAGCAGGAGCAAGTGGTTACGATTTGCACCTCACATTGTGTTACTTAAAAACGTTAAAACAGCAGTGCTGAAACATTTACACCAACAATAGTAATTTTCATTTTACGGTAAAAGCAATTAGCGATTGCACATTCTATGCCTAAACATTGCATAATTACTGTGTGTAACTGAAATGGTAATTTGATATGCGTTACATCCATATGTGAGTTAAAATATATGAATTGATTATGCTTCACCACAAGATCTATGCCCCAAATTCCTCGTCTGATAGTGGTAATGAAGATAATAATCGAGTGAAGATTTTGCAATGGATAGGCAGCAAAAAATATTCGTAGCACTAGGACAATGCTTGATAAATTTCACTGTCATCTATTAATATTACTTCTACTACTCAAAATTGTGAATTGTCCTAGCTATATTTGAAAATTATCGATGAATGAATTACTCATTTTTGTTCCCCAAGAAACAAATAATATTTTAAATTTATCCAAAAAGATGCCACGACTAGTTCGCGAATAATTCACATCTAATCATACGTTGTTAGTTTGATATTAAACTACAAACTAGTCGTAGTGAAACATGTTAATTTCGAAAACCTGGAAGGCTTATAGAGCCATCTATTTACACTCGGATGAGGTTGTTTCCTCTCTAAACCTTGAAGTGTTTTAGAAGGAGATGTAGTCTCCTTTGTGTCAGCTCGCTGTCCATTAAGATCCTTAATGAATCAGTAAGGTGTCATCCTAAGTACCCCAATTTTTTCCTTGTGTTACTAAGTTAAAAGTGAAGAAATATAATTGCAACGGATTCTCCCATCTCTTCAGCAACGAAGGAAGGTCTCCGCAGCTCATATCACTTTGTCTCTCTCTCAACTTCATTTACATCATCCCTTTCTACCCCCTAATTCTATCGCTACTCCTCCTCACTTCCATTTGCTTACACATTTCACAATCCATAATATTTTCGCACCCCTCTCGGATCCACTTTCCCATAAGCTATTTGGTTAAGAGCTACACCGTACTAAAATTTGCTTCCAAAAAGAGAACATGCTCCTCTCTCATAACACAAGGAAAGTTGGGACAAAATCCGTATGACAAGAGATTGAGTGGCTTTACTGTTGGCACAATTTCTTGCAGAAATGTCCTCCACTTCATCATGTCGTCCATAGCTCACGCTAATTCTCGTGGTTCCCTGACAGTGAACCAAAATCTCAATTTCGGTAGATTTTCGTTTCAATGTCGTCCAAAACACACCTTCGAGTTGGCTTATTCTAAATTGATTTATTATCTAAATTGTATGCATGCATTTTTTCAACTGTCGAGATACTCGCTTGAGCGATGTTATTTAGAATAGAATTTAAGGTTAACATCTTTATATATAGAGATTGTTTTACAAGTAAATCTTGTAATCTTATAATAATCACGGAATTGACTATCGCGGCTGATATAGGCCACATTTATGCACGATTTTAGGGATTTAGCTACATTGAGTATTCTCCATTTACAGCTTTTGCTACAGTAATATAAGAGAAAGTAATTTTTGCAATATGAGACTGAGGTAGTGTAACGAGATAATATTTAATACCAAATTCTTTGGTTCTGAAATGCATGATTTTGGCTAATTTTTCATTCAGAAATAACATAGCTGTATTTACTTATTCATTTATTTATAATTACGTTGCATTTACGCCAATTTGGCCATCTGTCAGGTGGCAACGCTGGTGGGGAGTATAACATAAAAATTAACATTGATAATAATTTCCTGGACTTCGCCCATAGGAGGGGGGGGGGGGAAACCCTTTCAAAAACCTCCCGTAGGCAATGCATTACATATACAATTTAGAATTTAAACATTAATCGTAACAGGATATAATAGGAAAATAACATAGTAGTAAAAGTACAAATTATGCTGTCCTGGTTGAGATGTTATATCCTGTAGAACAAATAATAGCCTATCATTCCTGTGGTGGTAAAGGAAAAATTAATTTATCCTTCCGACTTAAATTTTGTCTTTCCGGCTCATTAAAGTATCAGAATAGCGATCTATTAATCTATTATCTAATTGATACATTCTGGCTCCTCATTAATAAATGGAACATGTGAGTTGTTATTATTCAAAGAGATTCTCTAGGATGCATGTGACCATTGAAATAAGTGTTTCGAAAAGACGTGGAATTGTAATATCCATCGCAGTGTATTGGGCAAGCTTCCCTGGACAATAAAGTACGCACGCGGCATTTCACAATATCTTCCGCGACAGTTCACTAAGGCGTTCTGCGCATGAAATCGAAAAAAGAGGCTTCCGCAAACAGGGCGTGTGACTACACATATTTCGCAAGCATTGCTGTCAGGAGCAAGGTAGGTATTCACGAGAAACATAACAATCGAGATCTCGCACTCAATTAGAGTGTTTCTGATTATCAGATACACGTCGGATGCAGATACCAAATTGTTATTCGACCAAGTTTTCGAAATTAAGCCGGGAAATAAAGTTCTTAGCTTACAAAATAACATGCAGAAAAGCAAAAGTTTATTACATCAGTAGTTATAGCTAAAAAGTTAGAAAATGTACAAAGTTTTGCTCTTCTGGGCTTAAAAAATTCTTTGAATGTCAATGCAAACAGACGCACAAGTGGATAATGCAGACATGAACATATAACTATATGCATCTTTCAGGGAAGGGATAAGGATGGTATTGCACGAAAATTCGCGCGGGTGGGAATATTCCTAGGGAGAAAGTGACATGAATCGTATCATCATCATCAGCCATTTTCAATGCGGATGTAGGCCTCTCCAAGCGCTTTCCAATTCTCTATATTCTGAGCTTCTCGTTGCCATGTTACCCCTAAATACTGAGTGATTTCTCTGTTCCATCGGTCCCTTGGTCTTCTTCTTGGTCTCTTCACATCTCTTGGTATCCAGTTCAGAACTGCTGATGTCCATCGGTTGTCGTTTCTTCTTGCAACATGGCCTGCCCACATTCATTTCAGTGATCTTACCTTATCTATGATGTCTGTCACTCCTGTCATCTTTCTAACCCAAGTGTTGCGTTTCCTGTCTCTTCTTGTGATTCCAAACATACATCGTTCCATACTTCTTTGTGTAGTCTGAAGTCGCTGGGTTATTGATGCATTTAACACCCAAGTCTCACTACCATATGTGAAAATTGGTAGAATGCATTGGTTATAGACCTTAAGTTTTGACCGATTTTCCCTCCTCATCACCAACTTGGATATCGTCGCACATGTTGAGAATTAGCCTTTTCCGTGGAGCTATACGAAGTGAATTTTTATTTCCCAAAAAGAAAAAGGATACATTGCTTTCCGAAAAAGGATCTAATTAACTTCACGGAAAAAGGAGGCCTATCGCGGAAATCCACAATGAAACAGCAAAAGGAAAATCTCAATTTCAATTGCCTCAAATTTATTTTTCGAATAAAAACGACATGGTGATGATCATCGTCCGCCGCAACTGGTCTTTTCTATTTGAAAAACAAATCCGGGGAAAAAGTGCGATTAAAATTCTCCTTTCGCTTCTCCAAGAATCTAACTATACCGCTGCCTTCGTTAGTTTTTTTAATTCGATTGAAATAGATTCCCTTATGCATATAAAAATCTGTGCGGGCTAAGGTCGATAATTCGATATATTACGTTATGTTAGGCCAAAATGATCTTTGGCTTATAAAACTTACATTGGATTCATTTCGAAAATGGATTTTAGGGCGTATCGCCTAAAGCATTTCACGAAAGAGGCTTTACCTGACAAAAGGTTTGCCTAAGGACATTTCACCCGGTTCAGATCCAGGGGAATTTCCACCCAAGGACATAACGATCAAGAATTTTCACCCAATAGTAACTTCGCTCGAGGAATGTTTTACCCGAATTTTTCGAAAATTGTATTTAACAAAAGGTTTTGTAATGAACTATTTTGAGATACCGTTTGTAATATAAATTTAGCACATTTTCATTTTTAAAGCTCTCCTCAACTGCTTAAAAAATGAGAAAGCTAGTCTTAATTCTCTAAACTGCCCTAGACTAAACGTCTGACCATCTAGAGAGCCAGTTATAATAAATACGCGTAGTTATTCTTTTTTATCGCGCGTAAAGATAATTTCTTGCCCATAAATGAACTATAAATAATGTAAATATAGGCAACATGTCTATATTCTCGACTCATCCCGAACGCATATCTGAAATACAGATTTAGAAAATAATACGTTGTGTGAAAAATCCTTAGTTTTTGTTGAAGGATGAAATATTTAACAGCCAAATGGTGTTTTTACTTCGCAAATTATTCAAAATAGCAATAAATAATCCAATCATCATCGATTTAAGACTAACTATATGAATAACTATAAGAATAACTATAACACAAAATGGACAAAATTTAGAGGAAACAAAACGCATAGTAATAAAACAATTGTCTCACATATTTCCTTCAACTATTCTCACTTATATGTGCACTTAATTCGGTCTCCCAAGCGTGATAAATGCTCCCTAAAGCGGCCACCGACATTAACAACCGCGACCTTTCGTTCGGAATGAGTTGAAGATTGATTGACCGATTTGGTCCCTTCATTGGTGAGTTATCGTATGACTATCTCCTTCGTAATCAACCAATTAAAGTCTAATCATTTTATTTCCCTCGCGGGTCAGCGACAAAAGACCATGGATCTCGATGGCAAGGAAATCCGGTCTCGCGTCGGAAACGTTGATGAAAGCGGAAAAAATACCCTCGCGAAACAAATTTCCCCGAACTCGTTTCATCAGAATGCTAAAATCATTATCGTCCTCTACACGGGGAAGCTTCGCGAAATTATTTCTTTCGAGGGCTTCGAATCACGTCGTTCCACTCCAATGTACACGCTATTAACTCTTTATCCCAATGTATTGCAAAGGACGATCCAGCGGCAGAAATAAACCCAAGCCTCATACTTCCGTTTCATTCCCAATGTTTTCCAATAACCGGCAATATATTCCATCTGCAGATTTTTAACGAACTATTTAAAAGGGGGGTCCCTCTATTTAATGGCAAATTTCATCGAGGATTGATTTATCGGGCGGGTTTTCCCACCCCGTTACAGCACAGAGCCACCATCAGGTGGGTATCTTCACCTGATGTTGGCTTTGTGCTGAAACCGGTCGTTGAATTATATTCCTGTGGAAATTACAAAGTTTCCTTTCATTATTTCATTACGAGAGAGGCTATAATTATATTGGACGCGGCGATCACAGATTAAAAATAAAGGAACGGGAACATAAAACCGATGTGGTGAAGTATTTTTTTATTAATATAGGTCTAAGGGAATGGAATGTTTTACCTGGAGTACTTCTCATTCCATTGCCGAATAACGCTAACAATTTCAAAAAGAAACGAAAGAGTTAATAAAATTTTAATTTTTTGCATTTATTAAAGTCATTTTAATATTCATATATGTAATTCTATATATTTTCTATGTTAATGTACGATATACTATTTTTGATTTTATATGTTTTATTACTATGTTGTATTTACTAAAATTATGTAATTATTGTTAACTTTTGTACTGTCCACGGGAGTTTTTTGGAAGAGTTTTCTTCCCGTCTTTGGGTGAATGCCGGACGGATCTCATTATTATTTTTCTTACTCCCCTTGATCGTTGCCACCTGGTCCACGGACCAGATTGCACCGTTTCACTATTAAATAAGTAAATGATTTGGTTTATAATGCAAGTAGCTGAATAATGGCGCTATTGTAGGTTGGTTCATCAAGCTTTGTGTGATGTTTGAGGGGCCCTTTGGGAAATCAATAAGAGGCTGGGAATTTGTTCAGGAGGAGGGAAAGACGCTTTGTAGGAATGGAAGAGAGGAAGAGGAGCGCGAACCTAGAGAGGATTATATGGAAATGGCAGGAGAAAATGGTGAGCTGCACCCTTCGGAATTGCAGCCCTTCAAGTTGATAACGGCAATCCACGCCACGTTGGTCATTCACGGTCTTCACAGGATATAGATCCGGGTATATCCTGAGGAGAGTATAATCCGAATCGGAACTACGACAAACTTTTCAGGGTTTAGGACGATGAGGGATCCGATACGGAAGTGGGGAGAGCTTCTTTACCTTCTGGGGAAATGGGAAAAAGAATGGTGAAGACGAAAGGGAATCTTATGGATGGTATCGGTTTTGATGGAATCGACGTTAGATATCGGTAGGAAAAGAATCGAGGAGGCAGAAAATCGGTCCGATATGGGATTTTGGCAAGTGATCGGTTTGGGATTTGGGAGGGCTCTGGCATGGAAGAGTTTCGCGGATGGAAGGAAGAAAGTGACAAGACTTTTTCTGTGGGGTTTGTTTGGAGTGGACCAAGTCGGCGTGAAATCACGACGCTGCTCTTCCGGCGTAGCTCTCAAATTTGCCACCACAAGCACGTGGCAATAATAAGATAACGCAGAGGCCATGCCGTGAGATCCCGAGCGATTGTTCCTGAAATCACTTATATTTAGATTGAATCGTGTTGGGATTCCGGATAGTTAACACTTGGTATATGGTATGCGGTGCGAAACACCACGGAAAAACAATAGGATAGCCAAGCGGGTAGCGCGTTCGCCTTTAGTGAAAGTGGTTCCGAATACAATTCCAAGGGGACGCCCATTTGTAGGAAAATACGAAGAACAGAGGTATATTTATAGTAAATATATTATTTACTNATTGCTGACATGATAAAATAGATAATATCAGCATCTCACCATATGGTTTGGCACCATATTGGCATGCAGTGCCTTTATCTTAATCTAATATGGCACTTTAACCACAAAAGGCTCGCTATCCCTGAACTATACTTTATAACCCGCTAAAGATAGATAAATTATTTCCCTGTTTCGCAGTTTTCTAATCATTCAAACTTATTCCTTTTTTATAACTCTACAGCATCATCATCATTTTTGTTATTGTGTTTTATACCTGTTTACCATTTCACTTTCTATCACTTCCTTAACTATCTGCAAGGGCGTCTCCGTAAGATGGAGCTAAGTCTCAATTTTGTCCAAAATAAAGTCAAATGTTTGTGCATTTGTAAGGTCGTCTTTGGCGAAATTGGTATTGACCCATGGCTCCGCTAGAAGAGTAAACAAACAGAGTTTTTTTGATTGGCTGAGCAAACATCTGTTGCTGCTGTCAAAGGGAGGCTTAGTGCTCATCTCAGCAAGAGGTATTTTTCATGTTTTTTGAAGGTATTTCTAAATATTAGCTGCCATGTTTGCCCACAACGTCAGAATTGTATTTACTCTTTGCATACAAAATGTTGGAGGTATTATTAAAAAGCCAAAATACAATAAATGAACTTAAAAACTATTCCTTTTCTATGGAACAGTTAAGATATAGCTAAGAAGCTCCCAACGTTTTTTTAAGGACATTTAATTGCTGTGGCTTTATTTCCTCTCGAGTTCAAGTTAGAAGTATATTTCCCAGATTGTTGCATTAGTTAATAAACAATTCAAGTTCAAGTTAAAAGTATATTTCCCAGATTGTTGCATTAGTTAATAAACAATTCAAGTTCAAGTTAAAAGTATATTTCCCAGATTGTTGCATTAGTTAATAAACAATTCAAGTTCAAGTTAAAAGTATATTTCCCAGATTGTTGCATTAGTTAATAAACAATTCAAGTTCAAGTTAAAAGTATATTTCCCAGATTGTTGCATTAGTTAATAAACAATTCAAGTTCAAGTTAAAAGTATATTTCCCAGATTGTTGCATTAGTTAATAAACAATTCAAGTTCAAGTTAAAAGTATATTTCCCAGATTGTTGCATTAGTTAATAAACAATTCAAGTTCGAGTTAAAAGTATATTTCCCAGATTGTTGCATTAGTTAATAAACAATTCAAGTTCGAGTTAAAAGTATATTTCCCAGATTGTTGCATTAGTTAATAAACTATTCAAGTTCGAGTTAAAAGTATATTTCCCAGATTGTTGCATTAGTTAATAAACNTTCTTGCACGCAACGGCCCCCTGTTGCTTTCTAATCATTTCTAAACCCTAGGTTTTGCGTCAATCCTCAATATGGACCCCGAAACACTCTCCATGTTCAAGTAACCTGAGGTTATTTCATAATATTAATATATTTTAGTCATCGGGATCTCCCGTTAATTCTCAATGGGAAAGTGAATATTGATAATTACATTGCTAATTAACTCTTAACCTGTAACTTACGGTCTGAGAGACCGCAGCGATTTTTAAATCGTGAATAAGAACAGTATTTGATTTTCAACAAATCTGTAAATTATGTTCTCAGATACTTTTACTATGTGGGATATAGCATGCTTTGTTTATCTCTCTCATACTTCTATAAAATCGCAATTAAATTTCATAAGCAGTCTATGAGACCACACGTCACATTTGCTGTTTCGATGAAAAATGCAATAAATATAATGCTATTCGAAAAGGTTTTATTATTAAATACGCCAAAGCATGAGTAAAAGTCATTACTCTGAAAAGAAGCCGCTGATTATAGATATGCCACGCTATTTAAGAAAGAAAAATTCTTTCAAATTTTCGACTATTTCCAAACGGTGGTTTATGATTGAAAATGTGTTGTTTTAAACATAAAACTAAATGGAAATCCAAATTAGTGGATAACGGAAGCAAAGCTTAAAACTTTAATATGTCGCTAAAAGTATATTTCAGTCAGTTTAGAATTTTTTTTATTTGGGGTTTCACAGGCCACTGTGTGACAAAACTCGCACGCCACTGATAAGATAGGTTAAGACTTTATGGACTTTCAAGAAAACATTTAGAGAGTTTGTGTAACTAAACAAAGAGGCGAATGAATATTCGCTCAATGAAACGCACATTCCCTCGCTTCTGCATTTGTAAGATCACGCAGAGGGGACAAAGCGTCGATTCTAATGTACATGTAAACTATGCAAAAGAAGTATTTAAATTAGTAGCAATGCGTATTAGGGCGAGATTGAGATTATCAAGTCTCTTCTTACATCCATCTAATCGCAATATAAAATTTAAAAGAGATAGCTTTAAATGTACACGTCTATACACAGTTCTAAATACTTTTCAGTCCAGATAATAATGATGATAATGATGATGATGATAATAATAATAAAAAGAAGAATAATAATAACAATAAAAACAATAACAACAGCAACGTACGACCTTATTCTGGCGATATTGAGGCAGGTATTGTATTACATACATCCATCTCTTCGCCATATGAAATTTAAAAGATACAATTTGAAAAATGTTCAAAACAGAAGAAAAAACGATGTAAGTTTAAAACCGTATGTTCGCACTTAAGGAAAAATAAACCAGAGTGGAAAAACACACAGAAGAAAGGGGTGTGAAAAACCGGCGAAACCTACCGATAGTTAATTAAATTTTAAGGAAAAGGCAGGATTAATCAGATCGGAAAGGCAAACAAAAATGGCACTCCTCGTATCTATCTATATCGTGTACGCTCCTCGTATCGACCCTTCCAATGTATTTTAGGAAAATTGCCCTCGCTTACTTCAAAAAAATATTTGAATAGTGTGTAGTAAAAATGTCAACTGCGTAGGATAAAATTTGTAGATGGAGATCGATTTTTAATTCAGATGCTTATCAAAAGTAAATAAATAAAGATCGGATCTCAGAAACGCGGATTATGCTTCAGGACTAATTACCACATTTCTACTAAAAGTTTGATTTTCCTGTATCACATGGTCGTTGTTCCACAAAAGTGTAAATATGACCGAATCATGAAGTTGCGCGAATTTACAATGTTTTGATTTGGTTTACGTCGACTCAGATTAAGAAGAAGATCGATAATGACTCTTAGTGTATATCATTTTAAAGGCAAACAGTTGTTCTTTCGATAGATGTATAGCAAGTCCCATAATAATGGCAGATTATCAGAGGGGAACGCGTCAAAGTCTAGCTGTATACTATTTTCAATCCGGCAGTAAGTTAAAGACGTCAAATACATTTGAAAATAAGATATTTTGTGATAGATAAATATAATTTAATAATAATTATGAGTATCCATTAGGATATAAAAGTTGAGAAAGAGATACTCGAAAGGCCTAACACTTTTAATTCCATACAACTTTCCAGTAAATGAAAACATAAGAAGGGGTTGATTACAGAAGAGAAGGGAAATTTCAGAGATAGCTATTTGAGATAAATTGATGAGAATCGCCTATTTTGCTTCCTAGATTGGTTTTTGCAGATATGATCTGGAATAATGCTTCAATATTGGATTCTTACGCTAATTTTGATATTAATCAAATTTATACTTCTCAAAAACACGTCATTCTGAAAGATCAATCGGAGCAAAAGAATGTTCGATCGCTTCTTTGATTATTTTAGGAAGATTTTTGAAGTTTGGAAGCCGAAAATAAAGTAAAAAACAACACAAATGACGACCCAGTACTAAATCGGGTTTATAGAGTTTCATCAACTATTCAAACTTACCGTAAAATATACACAAATACGGAAAATTGATATCTCACATATATTTTATAGCTTTGAATACCTAAAAGCTTTTCGTATGCGGACGTACGACATTCATGAACTAAGAATGGAGTTTATCGTAACATCTGAATCGTTAGCTGCAGCTCAGTTCTCATAACTAAGGGCATTTTTCACCATAACGTTTGCATTTGAGCTCTTTCGGCTTCATGATGACTCCTTTGTACCTTAACTATTTGCCCACTACACTTCTGATGGTATAAAATCTTTGAATCCACCATGAAAATTTTTTTCCGTTTCGGTTAAATAACTTCTTTTGCGCAAATTGTACCTAATTTGGCCATTTATTTATTATTCTGCTTACTTTGCGGTAAAATGAAGATTTATAAGTACGAGAAAGTGATCCTGGGTGAGGGTTACTAATTTTATGCAGCAAACATGACGTCAGATATCACTTCAAAGGTTGGTGCTAGTTAGATTCTACGCAAGTCCCAAGGCAAAACAGGTGAGTTGCGTTCATTCGCTTCCTGTAACCTATACAGAGACGGGGCCGGTCTACGAGAGCGAATCGAAAAATCTTTACTCTTGCAAAACAATAAACATGAATAGATTATAATAAATTGCCATATGATAGAAGTGCTAAAATTGAAATTATTCTATCTATCTTCAAGGTCAAACCCTCCATATTTATCGTCCAAAAGCTTTGGATAGGAAATGAGGTATGCTAGGAAAGATGAGAAGTGAGGTAATTCTTTCTTTCCTTCCTCACTGAACTAGGATACTATGAAAGGAACAAGTCCATGTAAGTGAAAAATATGATCCGATGAATAACAGCTTTCATGGAAGTCATTATAGAGTGACCTGACTAAATATCAATCTTCGGCATCACCCATACCACACTAGTTATCATATGACCACAGTTATGTTCATCGGTGAGAAAAAGTGAATGAAAGATATATTTATGTTCACATACTTTATCTTGCCAGAGGGATATGTTTTTTAAGGGACTAATATTAAAAAATGGCGAACCTGAATTAAAGGAAGAGTCGCTGAGATTTTTTTTTAAACAGCGGAATTCTTCATCATTAGTCCTTTACATTCAAAAAGTTTATTTGTCCTTTAATTTTCTATACTCTTTTCCTCTATTTTTGATAACTCATCCTTGAACTTTATGTTCTAATATCTAAATTTATATATCCTCTACCTCCCTCCCTGTCCCTTGCATCTTATCTTCAATTACTTTAGCAATTCTTCTCTCAATGTTTGACCAACCCATTTCCTCTTTCGTCGCCTTATCACTTGAATCAAAACGTCTCTAGTTTATCCATCTCCAGAACTTCGGAGGGTTTTTCTATCAGTTCAACTCATGTATTCCACTCTACGCCATACATGAATCTCAAGGGCTTACAATCTCTGATTGTCTTTCTCATTCATCCATGTTTCACACCTTTTCGACAAAAAACGGGTTAAAATCATTCAAAATCTTCCTTTGATGTGGAGGACCTGCACATTTACCCGAACCAAAAAAAAATTTAAAGGAATTGTCTGCAAATGCCGGTTGAAGTCAGCTCTAGGTACATTCAAATGCATACCAGAACTGTCAAATTAAAGAGCATAAGAGAAAGTGTGAGAAAAGAGAACGATTTATTTTATTAATTCATCATAGTGAAGTACACCATCTAGTGCAGAGTTTGGGAAAGTGCGGTCTTCAGGCCGCACGCGGCCTTCATGCGGCTTCACAGGCGTTCAATGCGGAATTAAACCGGAACCGAACCGAAAACCGAAACCGAAGAAATCGTTATTTGTTCCGGAGAGAGGACCAAATATAAACTGAAAAAATATTGGAATTGTTGAACTCGAACCGAAATTAAAAACAATTATTCATTCCATTCCGATTTTTGTTGCCGAGCAATACAAATTTTCCTTAGGTGTAATTAGAGAAAAGTTTTGTAGCTACAACTTGCAATTATCCAGAATGTTTTATTATATTATTAACACAATGTTATTAATAAAATGTTAGCATATTTACAATTTCAATTTTATGCATAGTAATATAATAAGAGGTAAATTTAATCATCCAAAGAAAAAAACGGACAAAACATTTTTGGAAAGATTTTCCTTGGATGCACGCCTTATACTGCAAAGTATCCTTCACCCTTTTCCTTGTGAAGGAAATTTGATTATATTAAGATACCATTATTAATATCCTTAATGTACTAGATGCAGTATCATCAGGAGACTTTTTAGTCTCAATCTCGCCCTGAACAGAGAGGTATTCCATTATATTCTATCACATTTTTCTCAGTTAGCAAAATCATTTTAGTATTATGCATAAAAAAATTGCAGGAAGAGGCTTGCAGGATTTCTTCGAAAACTTCTTCAGGTAATTTTTTCCATCCCATTATTCCCCGATTCAGAAATGAATACTAGAAATATCTGTCATTTGCTTAAGTGTTGGAACTATATAAATATGATCCTTACTCCCGAGATAATCTGAGCCTTTAATTCTACTTTTCAATTCTTTCGTGGAAGGCTTTCTTGAGACAGTTTTATATATATATTCCATAGTCTTTTTTTACGTCTTGTTTCTATGTTTTGCCAATCTAACTCTTTAATCATAGTAACGGCGCAGTCTTCCTGTGTTTTAATGCAGTTTAAATGAAAAGTGAGAAATAATAAAAAAAACTTTATATGGATACAATTTCACAATGATCGGAGCGAAAAACAAACGATTCGAACCGGCTAGATGTCGAAAGAAAAAACGAATCCGGAACTGAACCAATATATGTTATTTTTTGTGAACCTAAGCGAAAACCGGAACGAAAAATATTACGATTCGATGCTCTGCTTTCGATAAAATGTCTTATTTTTTAGGTTTTAGTAGGGTCAGGGCGTAATATTGTTTTGAAAATTTGAATGATTTCATTCAGTAGAAATAAAAATGTAAGAAACATTGGATTTGCGATCACACAGAAAAGTTTCTTCCTTGAGTACGGGATAGTTTCTACGAACTCCTCTCGAGAGATACTAGTTCTGAATATTACTTTAACGCGCAGTGTACAAGGATGAACTTCTGTAGAACTTCCCGAAAATTGAATGAATGAAAATATGAATTGATGACGAGACACGACCTATTGAAAGCGTACTGAATGACATCGTATGTTGAAAATGATTTTCTTGAAGATTGGTAATTTTTAATCATCCTGTTTACTTTTCAGAGTTCGTGAAAGTCATCTTTAGTTAAGGTAGGGACCACTTCTTTTCACGCTATCAAAGCGGATGCTCGAAATAAACAAATAGAAATACACTGTAATTTCCAGATAAGCTATTCAACGACTGGTTTCGGATGATGGTGTATTAGCGGAAACAGGTCGTTGTGTTATTTCTTACGTGGAAACTACAGCCTTTTTCCTTAGTTCTATCCATGAAGATACATATAGATACTCGAAATGTGGCGCTTTGAGAATTAGATGAGAATAGTTCATTTCAATCGGCTTCTTTTCCTCTTACTTTGCAAAAGTTGAAGGAATGGCCCTTTCGAACTCTTTCTACAACTTTGAACTCCTCATCATTCAAATCAAAAGTAAAAGCCACAAGATTATATCTATAGAAATGAAATTAATTGTTCCTAATCTTCCGAATAATTTCCCGAACGGTAATCTTACGCACCACCGATTCCCGCACTCTTCTTTTACACTCCCTCCCCACTTACCCTCCTAGAAATGTTTAAGCTACATAAGATTTATCGTTCATTGCCTCACACCACTCTATAAACTATTCCTAATTCATAAAAGCTAAATAATCCCAATAATTTAATCTTAAGATGTCCGAATGTGCCGGATCTAATACCAAAAGTACCAGAAGTTACTTTCTTATTAAGAACTCATAATAATTCGAACCAAATTTAAAGGAAAATCAAAATTAAACGTGTAATAAAACGAACAGTAATATTTCAATGAAAAAGATTTGAAGCGTTTTTATAAAATCCCTAGTTTAGCGTGCTGTTTACCGTAAACTGTTGATTAACAGTTTACGGTAAACAGCACGAAAAAGACTTCCGTATTTACTTCCGACAGTGAAACTTAAACTAGAGAAAGGAGTCTCATTAAGGTCGCACTGTAACTCCAACGCATGTACACAATGTATTTCAAGAAAAAAATCTTCTGGATGTAATATACTTCATAAAAATGTCGCGGAACATTGCTTCAGTTAAAACTACTTATAGTTTAAATCCTCCCATGGAGATAATCACATCTCGAATCCTTATAATTCCTCTCAAATATACTATTATGGAGAGACCAGATCATGAACTATAATACGAAAAAGTCTCTTGTAAGGAGTGAATATATTTAAATATCTCTTTTTAATTTTCATTGAGCATTCCTCACTTAACAAATCAATACTTGGGCATTCATAACAATATCGTCGTTGATGATTAACACTTGAATTCTTCTGCTCCTAGTCAGTAAGCATTTGCAAGTGAATAAATTAGTTAACTCGGTCTCGCTTCCATTTTTATTTATAATTTGAGTACTCCTTAACTGAGCATTTTACAAGTGATTTGAATGTTAGCACTGCGGATGTTTATAATCTAAGTTTCAAACTTGAAATATAAAAAAATTAAATGTTTCCGGAGTAATTGGTCATTGACTTTCTTTAACCATAAGTTCTGCGACTTGAACGTTTAAAAAATGTTTGTTCAAAAAAAGAATGCTCGCAAACAATGCAAACAGGTTACCCATACTGTTGTTAACGAACCGGAAGCAAATTTTCTCTATCATATTCCGGGGCTCTCGATTTCCTTTTACGATTCTTGGAAACAGGACGTGCAAACAGCTAACTCTTTAATCATATCAGTTATCACGCCCATCTTAACCTGGCGATCGGCCTTCTCTCATTCTACTTGTTGCTTGATTGGCGATGTGAGGGCGAACAAGTGTCTGGCGCGTGCAGCGGCGCTGCTTCGCCAAGAGACTGTTAGAAACTGGTCGTCTGCCAAAGGCTCCCTCACCCGCTCCCTCCACATCCACGCTCTTTTCCCCACTCGCGCCTCCAACCCCAACGCGCATGTGTGATCGACCACTCCAAAGCCCCTTAAGCTCGCGATCTCCTCATTCCCATGCAGTGTTCTCTCGTGACCCGAGTCGTCATGGCCGCAGACGCCACGTGAGTTGTGTGTGTTAACACGGTGTGTGACAGTTAAACACTGGCTCTTGCAAGGTGATGAGGGGCGATGGCTGGCTCGATCCGAGTCTTAAATTTGTGCATCCTCGGGGCCGTGCTCGCTTCCGCGGCGACGCAAGAAACGTCCCCGACGGCTTCGAATGTCTACACGGAAATTATTTCCACCGATTCTCCGACTACAGCTTCGGTAGATCTCTCATCCTCGACGGCGAAACTTCCGGAGGTCACCGCGACTTCGGCCACGACGACCCCTCCGACGACGCCGACGAACCCGACGACCCCGACTCCGTGGACGAGCACCGAGGCGGGAAGCAGTTCGAAGGCGGAGACTGCGTGGACAACTACGCGGTCTACGGCTACGACGGAGGCGGCGATATCGGCGCCCACGTCTGTGGCTACGGAGACCTCGTGTCCTGAGCGCTGCGAATGCGGGACTCAGGATAACAGTGTGATCGGGAGGATGGCAAAAACAGTTAACTGCTCGCCAGGTGCTGCATCCGAGCTTCCTACTTGTCTCAGCCCAAGCGTCGAGGTTCTTCTCTTCCGAAACAACAGCGTGCGGAGAGTGGACTTCTTCGCTTTCAAGCGCGTCCCAGCCCTTCTTGTCCTCGACCTTGGAGCGAATGGTATTAATGAACTGGTAGGATCCGGAAAGAGGCTTCCAAGACTTTCTTACCTTGATTTAAGTATAAACAACTTACACATCATTCAACCGTACGCTTTCAGGGATTTTCCAGATCTCGAGTTTCTCAATTTGTCATGGAATGGACTTCACACAATCTCCCCTTCAGGTCTCATTCTTCCAAATCTAAAGGTTTTAGACTTGAGTCACAATCGGCTATCAATCCTCAAAGAGCATTATTTTGTTGACACAACTCTTTTGAAAACTATTTACCTCTCTAACAATGTTTTATCTAGGATTCCAGGTTTCGTGTTCGGTAGAAATTTACACACTCTTATACTAGCGCGAAATCATATAATTCGATTAGAGGAAAATGCTTTAGAGGGAATAAATATTACCGGGAAACTTGATTTATCTTCCAACTCGCTGAGGCGTATACCTAACGCGGCTCTTAAGAGGGCGGGACGCGTTGATCATCTAATTCTTGACAATAATATCTTCCACGTTCTGGGTGCTGGTTCTGTCGTGGGATTGAATGTGAGGAAGTTGAGTATATCGCGGCAGAAAAATTTACACTTAGTCCATCGAGGAGCTCTTTCGAATCTTGAGGAAGCCGAAGAGATATTGATTCGAGAAAATCCTGTTCTTTCTTACGTACATCCAGAGGCTGTTATGAACACTCCGCATCTGAAAGTTCTCGATCTGTCCAGCAACCGTCTATTCACGATAGAGGAGGGGATAACTAAACAGAGAATGCTAGCTTTGAAGGAGTTGAGGATTGGCAACAATAGTTTTCCTTGTCATTGTAGTCTAAAGTGGGTTCAGGAGAGGCTCACTGCCGGATCAACGGGGGGGAATGCTGATGATCTAATCGTATCCTCGACTGAACCGGACGAAAACTGCGGGGTGATATCGAAGGGGAGTAAATCTTTACCGGGCCAATGCAAGCGTAACGTAAATATCTACTGCACCGAGAAAAATGGGACTCTGATAGACATCACTAATCTTCCCCATATGCCCGACACTTGCAGACCTTACATTATCCCTTTGTATCCCTCCGTATATCACGATGTTCTCGGAAGTAATGTTTCCTTCCATTGTCGCGCGCTAGGTTCCCCTGATATTAAGATTCATTGGTTCTCTAAAAGTGGAGCAAGACTCTTCAACAATGAATGCGCCGGGCGCCTTTGCGTGAAGGAGCATACATTGACGATTCATTACCTCCACCATGAGGACGGCGGTGCTTATACGTGTGTGGCTAAAAATTCCGCGGGCGCTGACGCTAGAGCAGTCCGCTTGCTAGTCAAGGACGTCAATGTCCAACTGTTTCCCTTGACCGTCACTTCGACTTTCGTCACTTTGGCGTGGAATATGTCGAACGCTATCTCCAACAACTACATGCTGAGATACGAAGCTGTCGGTGGGGATCCGAACGCGAAACATAGGTCCGTCACGTTCACCGTAGGTCTGAAGCTTCATTCATACACGGTCCATGGCCTTCAGCCGCATTCCACGTACGACTTTTCGTTGTGCATCAAACGGGAGGACTATCTCATCCAGATGTCCTCCATCAGAGTGACGACAAAAGGCGAAAGTTTTCTCCTCACTCTCGGCATAGAGAGGAGTTACTTGAGCGTGATTCTCGTAGGAGTCGGTCTCGGGGCAGTATTAGCTAGTTGTGCTGGGTTCTGCATCCTCAGATGTTGGAGGCAAAGCCTGAAGAAGTCTCACGAGGCGGAGATTCGAAAGAGCGACTCTCTGTCCGGACGCTCGATTCTACAATCTTCATCCACTCACTCGGATATGGCATTCATTACTTACATCAATCTCACCGACGACAGTCTATTCTCTGAGCACACAGAAAGTCACTTGGGATACGCCTAAGAACTGAATTCGACTGACTTCTCAAGATCGTCCCATGTAAGCCCTCCATTTGACAGGCCCATCTACTGAAATGTATTAATCCTAAATTTTTTGGTACCGTACCGGGCCGTTAAGGGAATGAGCGTACGTTAACATACGCTGATTGGTTACTCGGTTATTTTTTCGCACGGTGACAATTTGTATCGCACAATCTTGCACGCCACATCCCACGGTTTGCTTTTGAAATAGTCCATTTTTCGTTAATTAGTCCAGATCGTTCTAGGGTTCTCATATTTTGGGCTAAAAGGGGAGGTTTATAAGGAGGCTGATATAGAATTTGTACTGAGAATTACATTTTAGGGGAGTAAAATGGTGAGATATAAGTAGCTAATGGAGAGAAAGCCTTGAGTATTTAGTATTAGTCAATATTGTGATACAATATGTTTCATATCAGTAGAGTATTTTGTTAATTCATTATACACAGATTTGGATATTTCTAGTGTATTCAGCCGTTGAGTATTTGGGGTAAAATGATCATGAAAACCATAGAGGAAACGACGAAAGGAAACACTATAATATTTAATTGGTTATTTGAGCCCAATTGGAGTAAATTTAGCATAAAGCTCTCTTCTTTCAACCCCGCAATTATCTACATTTAAAATTTAAAATTAATGCATTCTGGATAATTCGAAAATTTCGGGTTCATGCAATCTTTTCTCTATCGGACGACCAATTCTAACGATATAATACTACTAGGAAAAGGAAAGTTTTGTAGAAAATGGAAAATAAGCGAGAAATAAAATCTTAGGGTAGGAGGGATGTCTCCAAGAAAGGATGTTCGATTCTAAGTTTTCTTTTGTTTGGAAACCCACCCCATTCTCCATTATAACCAGAACTTTTACTCGGTAAAGGACCAATTATATTTCGACGTATGTCTGTTTGTGCCCTATAATTTTCATAGGGTTTTGTAATGGAGAGTTTGATAGTTCGAAGTTCGAAGGGGATTCTTACAGAATATGACCATAGAGTTTTTAATCTTTTACTAATTGATATATCGAGAAATAGATCTTATCTTGTGAAATAATGGTCAAGGTTTTCTCCGAAGGAATGTTGTGGAGAAAACTGATTCATTAACTCAGAATCCATCGATGTTAAAAGATATGTGTTAAAAATGTTAGAGTAGGGCATAATCTATTTCTATACATATATGCTTGATAATTATTGATTGTAATGGACAGTAACTGTTTTTAATTTTGTAGGGAAATGCATTATATTTGACATGAGACATGGTGATTAACATTAAATGTTGAACTAGGAGAGTCGTCGGCGTCGAACGGAATTCGCATATTTTTGAACTGTCCGTTACGTGATTGAAATCATCGATTCATTTCTGTTATACTGCTGTGTTGATTTGCAGTTGATTCTGAAGACTAATATTTTATAGTTGTGAACATTAACTTCTAAGTTGTTTTTGGTATACTTAAAATAAATCGTACATTCCGTATAGTAACAGAAAATACTCGAAAAAATGTGTATAAAATAAACTTTCAATACAGAACCCAGCTCTATGGGTTAATCAAGGCACATCAGGGTGTAATTTTTGTATTATGCAGGACTGAGGAATCTATCTGCTATGTCTCCATGTTGTGTTTATTCTCTGCTGTCTATCACAAACATACATTCCATGTTGAAGCTAAATATTTTATGTTCCAATGTGATTCTGTGGTTTGTAAATGTAGTATGCATCAACCATGCTGAGAAGGGGCCTATTGGTTCGTGGTATTGTCACCATGAATTACAAACATAGGTTATGAATATATTTTTGTTAAACATTTTCCAGTGGATTGGAAGAAAGGGGAGGGGCTTTATTACATTTCTTCGCGTGTTAAACCTGCAAATTGCATTCAATTTTAGAGTTCACGGTGAATTAAATTGCCGTTATATGATATAGCATTGACATGAGAATTACCATCCTACTATTAAGAATCTCGATCATCCGTCCGTTATTAAATAAAACGAGGGCCTCAGAGTCTCTTAAAAATCAACCTGTTCCAGGGGGGCGAGTTATTCTACGCAGGTGGTATACATATTTGACCGAAAACCGCCACTATCTGTGGATTCTTGACAAAATTTGCGGTGTAACTTTGCATTAAGTAACCCAGGTGACATATCACATAACACGGCCAAACTTTCATTAGAGCATTCTTTTGTATTGTAAGCTTAATATGTTGTGCTTTCCTGCTTGTTGGAGCAATTTACATTTGTGGAATTTGTCACCGTAATCCACTCTGAATGTTTAGAAAAGGAGAGCAACTATGCAGGTAATAATTTGAAAGCTATGAGCAACCCCTTACTGGGGCTTTTGTATTTAATGTTGCTTTATTAATAGGTGCTGTTTATGTTGTAACAATGGAGTGATGTAAAAACCCCAAGAAACATGTCACTGCTCCAGTTTAAAATTTTGATATGGAAAACGTTAAAAAAAAGAAAATATTCTAAACCATCTGTAGTGGGCTCCCGAAATGGGATTATTTGTGATACTATACAAGTATAAATGGAATAAAATGATCTCTTTTGAATAACTGACTTTTATTTTCCTTTGACCCGACTCTATGTTGCTTCACGTAGCGATTAAGAATATTCGAAATGTCAGCAGAGTGGTAAATGATTTAAGATTTACGATGACTTATAAGCCTTAGAGCATCACGTCGTCGTATGGATTCGTGGTAACTAGCCTTATAAATTCTAACTTACGAATAAATATTAGGAGAGTTTTCCGAAATCTGAAGTTAATTTTCGGAAGGAATGCGTTGTTTTTATGAAAGGTTTTATGTATTACCTCATATATAAAAGGAGTTAATTTTCCTTATGTGATTGTTGGAAATGTTAATTAGACATCAAGTCGTGTTCTAGGAGTTATTTACATGATCCTTACAATTCACAGCATAAGAAGGGAGCAAACTGTTCGCACAATGATGTGAGTCGAAGTATGTGATTTACCTCAAGTACAAAGTGTTAAAGTATGGTGTTTAACGATTCAACGTTACTGTTCGCATGTTTTTCTATTTTAAGTGATGCCAATGAATGAAGTGATAACTGTACACTGACCAAAGGCGAGTGACAGACTAATCTCGATGGAAGTATGGCAAAATATCTATGGGGATGCCGCACTTCTATCTTACCTTCTTAACGCCATAGTCAGAATGGGGATCTAACCCAATAATAGCTTTGGTTGGGTGGACTCCAATGTCTAAATCTCCTCGCAATATTTGATTGGTATTCAGACGTTCTTATAGGAAAGAGACGAAACAGAAAATATGTCAGCTATCCTAGCAATAGAGCAGCTTTTCTACTTCCAAGAGCAGAGAATAGACGTTATGTTTCTTAACGTTGTAGGAATAAATACTATCAACAGGTAGAATGCGGATAACGGTAGTTTAGGCTTAAGAACAATCAGCTCATATCTGAAATACAATAAATAGAAGAATAAACTATTCCCTTGGTCGGTTTCAGTCAGTGAATTGCTATTGAATACAACCGACTTACATGCGACCCGAATCACACAAAACAAAGTCAAATTACCCTCTCTCTTATAAATATTAACGATAATATTAAAGATTATTATTTAGAAGATTTAGAATAATCGATTTCAAATATTACATTAGATAGTCTTCGGGAACCCTAGTCACATTTCCAAAAGTTGTGAGAACTGAACTTTTAACTGAAGCATAAATAAATGCCATGTGATTTATGTTACTCTTAAAAGCCTAGTGATCTAAATTATAGGGTAAGCAAGGTAGCAGTTTCTATAGTAACCACGCAAAAGGATCTGGGAGTCCTAAGATTCTAAGCTTTCATTTTTGGAATTATATTAAAAATAAAAAAATCGCACTAAATAACTTTTAGATCTTTATCGTTTTACTGATATTACTGACATTTTGACTCTTTCCTTGTAGTATTTCTCCGCTATTCTTCCTCTAACTGAAGCATTTTCTGTTACTCATATCTCCTCCTTAAACAGTATTACAATTATTTCTGAAAATTGTGAAAGCCATAGTTTCTTCTATACGCCAGTCTTTCAATAATACTACACTATCTTCTCTTTTCTTGGACTCCCTTTCTGCTGATCGAAGTGAACATGACTTATCCTTCTTATATTCGTCACTAAATTCTCTCTCTGACTGTCCTCTCCTCGTTTATCTTTCAAATTATCGTGTTCCTAGCAGATCTACCCGTCTGACATCTTCGGCTCATTATTCTACTCTTAGACTTTCACTTATCAAAGGCTCCCTTTTCTTTCACCTTCCTTCTTTGCCAAATTTCCTTCCTTCTTCAGTTGATTCATTTTCCCAATCTAAAGGTATATTTATAAAAATAGGTTTAACTCAGGCCAGATGATTCCGATGCTGGCTCTACCTTTGTAATTTCTTGTTTTGTATTTTCTTCGGCGTATTTAGTTTCAGTAGCTATTTCATTGTTGTATCTGTTACATTATCACAATCTATTGGCGTTTTCTGCTGTATGTGATAGATAAAACTGAATGAATAATAGGTTTAGCGTGATAATCAATAAATTCAAGGGAATATCATTCTAGTTATACTATATATAATTGTAAGGTTATGCATTATCTTTAACTACTTACATAATTATTGTATTAAATTTTAAATTACATTATCTTATCCTATTTCATCGTACATTATAGGTTATGAATTTATCTTGCCAACACAACCAAAATTTGAAAATGTAGCACTAAAGAAAGAAGATGCGGAGTAGTGTACAAAACGTCTTTAGATAAACCAAATTGCATTCAATGATAATGAAATAATAACTAACTGAGAAGAAAGTTTTATATTTTATATCGTATTATACATATCATTGACATTGCACCGCTTTTAAACTTCCCACGTTTTCAAGTACTAATATTCTGTTGATAGAGGATATTATATTCCAAATCATCTTGAAATTAACGCTGATTCATTAAGAAGTGGAGTCTTGCTCTTCCGCCTAACTTGGAGAATAGATACAAAATACACCAAGAAGCATTAAAGCCGACATCCTGTAGATAATAAGATAGTGTTATTTTCCAAATAAAGGATAGATCTATGTTCGTGTCTTGAGTACAGCGAACTAATGGAAGCAAGAGTTTCTCAGAGTTACTGTACTTTCAATTAGTAATTGGATCGTGACCGTACCAATTAACTACATTTATAGGTCATACTATTCTCTTTTGTCTTTCTTAACATTGTCTAAACACGCTTTACAAAGAAAAATATGTTAAATTAATTTTTCTCAGAGCTGAAATTCTGTAAACATATTAGTAATGAATCCTTGGATGAGATTAGCGAAAAATATAAACCAACTATAAATAACGATTCTTGCATCTGCTTGGCATAACATCAACTTTCAAGTGGTGTTTTGCGCGTTATTTCCTGAAGTATAAGCTCATTATAGCAGACAACCCAAAAATCGTCTTCTTTCCTGTGATATTTTATGGTTTCCGAGTCTCATTTGAAGTGTTTCACCAACAGAAAGTTATACTCTGTCTCGTCTGATTTAAAGCGGACTAGAGCTTTAATAGTAAGATATTATTTCATAGAATTTTGCGATATAGCATAAGTGTCATGAAATTAATTTATCTAATGTATAATTCGTTGTACCCCCACGAGGATTCGAGATTTATATTTTTTGAGTATGAAAACTAATTTTCCCAATGATTAAATAAGAATGTTATCTTCTTCCCTAAAACACTTTAATGTTATATAACGTCTCAATCTACATTTTCAAACGATACAAATAAAATCAGCGAACTTGTAACTTCAAAGGCTGCTAGTTATATCCAAGATAAGCAAGTTATGGACCCTTTCAGTTTCCTTATTTTCATTTCCAAGTCAGAAGCGATTTCTTCTTTGATATTTCTCGCAATATCTCCTTAGCTGTTTCTTCATATATTACTTATTGTTTTGAATACTTTATCTCTTGCTGCTGTCAATGACTTGTATTGTAGCCATTAATTTAATCAACTCATCTCTTCCTTGAGAAAGTATAGTCTTATAAGTTTCTCTAATCCGAATAGAATATGGGCTAACTTAACATAAAAATATAAATTTACAATTCGGCATGGGAATTAAATTCAGAATCATTTCATTGACATGGAAAAGGTAAAAATCCATAATTCTTCATTAAATCATGGATGACAGACCTGAGAGGAAATACCGCCTGGAAGGTAGATTAAAACAATACGGCTGCGCATTGCGGGTTAAAAACATTCACGGCGCCATTGCTGCTTTGCAGATTGCATAAGATGGAAGGGATTCTGTACTAATTGTAAGTACAGCACTTACTGAAGCAATATTTCAGGGGTATCAAAAACATCATTGGTGCGGACCATTAACTGGCATGTTAAATTCACGCGACTATATGTAGTTATGATATCAGTCATTCTGAAACTCAATTTTCAGTTTGCTGAATATTCATTTAAAGAAATACGAATACTCGTACAAAATTTAAAGGAAAGTTTGAACATGGAATCAATTTATTTTACTCCGCTATCGGAAGACTATAGTTAAGGACAATATATAAATAATGAGTAATCCAAAGAAGTTTCATAGAGGTAATAATGAACGTATACATATAGTTATTGATAATACTGTTGTAATTTATTTAATAGGAACCTCAAATTATGTCCGTTTTAATAATTTTGACGATCACAGAGACAAATTGCGAACACAAAAACCCATGGCCTAGCAAATCTGGCTAGCCAGTACTCGAACCCGGGGTCTTGTAGTTTGAAGGTTAGCGCACTAACCGTTCCCCGCCGAGGTCGGCAAGAACGTAAAGTTTATGATACTAACGACTAACTTTGAATTATTTTCTTTTACTTTCTTGCGAGTAACTTTTTATTGTTTGCCTCTAGATGGCTTTCTATGATTTGAAGATGATGATTGTGAACGTACCTTAGGGCTAGAAGACTTTCATCGGTTAGTCTCGACCTGTGAGCCCTTTTATTAAGTTATATGATCGAAAATATTTGTTTTTATTGGTGCGTACTTTTAAGGTAGCATAGAAGCTTTGCAGCAAACTTTTAAACCTATGGGATATTTTTTCGAAATAGGAATGGATGGAAAGAGAATTTTCAAGCTGAAATGGTGTATATTATGAAAAGGACACTTCTTGGGCCGCACCATAGGAATTTGAGGGCCCCATGCGATCCTTGGGTAGCCGGTTTGACATCTCTGTCTTACCTCATTCATGAAACTTGTTCGGGATATTATATTACCTTCTCAACCGAGAAATGAATCGGTTGAAACACATACTTTCACTTTAATCACGCTATTTTTAAAGAGCAGTTCATAAAGGGAAAGAATCGTAGCACAAGACGAGGAATTATACTAGAATATTACATTGTCATTTTTACAAGTTTTATTTCGAGAGAATCAACATAGCAGCGATCTTGAATGTCTCTCTGGAAAATTAGACTGTACTCTTTCTGTAATAATCGACCAAGTTTGACGCCCTGTATCTTTTCTAGACGTACTAATTACAGAAAATGACGAAAAATAAAATTCATTCTTTTTTTAAATGACTATGCGAAATTACAACACTCTAACTCAAAACTAAATTCTGCTCATATGCCTATAACTATCAAATGTTACTTACTAATTTTCAATATTTTCTGAAAATCTTTGGAAACATGGATATGGTGTGTGCTGTTTTAATCTATAAATCTAAAGGGCGATCCCAGAATGTGGATCGTAGATGGACGGAAATATATTCTCTCCAATTAAAGAAGTCATCATAATCAGTGGATTTTTTTCGCAAAAAAATCTTTGAAATGTGCTATACCTTCGGGAATATATCACGGAAATGCGTTAAATATCCTGTAATTACCGTAATAAAGTAATTTAAATGTGGTCCATGCATCCAAATTGTGTGTTTGGGTTCTTCATAAACTCCACTTAAAAACAAATCGAATGCGTGACAGGGGAGATGAAGAACCCCGTGAGCGATACATGGCACAATAGCATGAGAAAATCTGCGGCAAGGATATGCATTTACGTACTGGAAAAGGTGCAGCAGAAGGTCATACTTTAATTAAGGATTGTTATTACAAATTGGCAGTCGTCACTGCGTATCAATCGGTAGGGATGTAGATGAAGGAGGCAAATCAGTAGTGGAAGAATTCTTAAAACTTGCTCAGTAATTTAGAATTTAAATTTATCGGAAGACGTCGTAGATATGATCTATATCCACTTTTTTAAGATTCAAGATATCGCGGAAAAAATAAAATAGAATAAATTCATGACCAAAAATAGAAATTTCTTCTGATAACGATGAGTGACAGAAAAAATTAGGAAATTAAGGTGATTGGTGTCTTTGTACCCCTACAATACACTACTAGTACATACAGATATGAGTATTATATACTAATACATACAAATATAAGATTATAAATTTCGATGATGACCTAAAACTACGGAAAGTAACCAAGCGTTCTTTTGAATCACGAAAAAATCGCGCTGGAAATATTTACCTCGAAAAATAATCATATAATTCCATTCTGAACAAAATCTGGATAAACATACTCATATAGTTTAGTTTAAGTAAACTTTGGTGCATTTTACATCCACAAAATATCCATTTCATTAATAAAATCCATAGACATAGGCTTCACTTGGTGTAATTCCATTATATAGGAAATATTTTTATTTTTTCAAATAAATACACGTTAACTACGGTCGTAGTATGTTTTAAAAATATTTAACTCTCTGTGTTCTATAAAAGACTTTTATTGTGAAAATTAATCTAAGTGCTTTCATTCGAAAAAATAAATATATTTCTTTGTTTACTGCGCAAAATTACCAACACATAGCGAGTGCATACCCCCTGCAATAACAAATTCAGCAGCACAATACAAACAGACATTTGCGTGAACAAACACACTATAACTTGCTAATACACTTACTCTATGCAATGGAAGTATTTTCAATTCCGTTCAATCTCAGGACTATAGTAAGTCAAATAAAGAGCGGATATATGATGTCACTAGGAGAATGGATGTAGGCGGGAATATTCTGGAATGTTTGCGATTTGAGAGCACTCCGCGTATCAGTGAAGCGTTCCCTTGGGTTAGGAATAAAATAAAAACTACATTTCCAGGTTAGCCTAGATTTCCATTTCCTCGATCGAAAATTCCACTTGATGTGTTTCCAGTCGTAGTTAAACGCTCCAGGTTTAATTAGTCGACGAATCACGCGAAGAGTAATTATATTTTTACGGTGGTAATCCTGACGGAGTGAAATCTAAAGATAACTTATGTACGTTAGCAGGAGTTTCTGATAGAATCAATGCGTTCACCCGCGACAAACTCCGCATTGCTGATCGTTCAGTTTGATGAACACCAAATGAAAACTTTTTCTAAACTTATCCATTGGTGTAGGCAAAATAGCTGGTGAACTTAAGTTTACGGTGAGTTTTAACATAGCGGAGCTGAAGTATCAATGCTGGAAAACGAGAAAGTGCTCCCTTCGACCTTAATTTGATTTTCTGAGAGGATAAAATGAGTAAACGTAATGCAGTCGGGATGGTACGCTTGGGTAAAGGCAAGAGAAAACGGTAAGAGCATTGGATGGCGGCCGAATGTGGTATGAACGAAATTCGGATGGAGCTATATGAAATGGGTGTGTTTTCAGGCCGTGGAAATGTGAAGAGAATGGTCGAGAGGCGGATGACCAAGGTGGTATTCGATGGTAGAGTAGGTCGCTCGAAAGGAAAAGAAGGCTCAGGGAAAGCAGGGCGATTGTGGTAGATGAGATTCTAAAAAAAGGGAAGTTTGCGGAATAAAGGCCCGTGGATGAATCGATATGTGTGTGTGCTTCAAGCGAAGGAAGTATGCAAGGATGGAATGGTGTGGAGGAATGATGCGAATCATCAAGTGTTGCCGATCCAACCCAGGGAAGGGACTGCGTCAATGATATGAACGTATCGTAAAATAAGATGGATAATAGATGGATCATGCATTCCATTTTATTGACTCCTTTCACTAAAGTTTTTACGTATATGTCAGGAATCTCACCGAAGTTCCTTTAGCGTTAAAGTTGGCGGAATGAGTCAAAATAGTGGATTTCTTTGAAAAGCTTCGCCCAAGGGAAGAAGTCCTTAAGAAAGTAACCTTAAAATAACGTTCTTTCACGCTAAAATAAACGAAGTTGTTATTCGTATGGATTTAAATTTAAATAGCGCTCCTCTCTGGAGAAATGAAATATTCATCACAATTAAAGACTTAGTGATTTAATTATGGCGATTTATGCTAAAAGTTGAGATAAAGCTTCAATTTAAAATGTCAAAGACAAAAGAGAAATAATATATGATTATTGGCATATTTTACCACCAAAAGTATTCTACATCTGTAGGAATGAAATAAAGGAGCAACTGTTAACAGTCAATTAACAACTAAATGTATGCTTCAGAAGCAGAATGCTTTAGTAAGAAATATATCATTGTTATGTTATGTTTAAGTAACCTACATAGTAACATTAACACCAAATATATACGGGAAAGAAGTAATGTAAAGGTAATATCAGCCGAACTTATTTTCAAGGTATGGAATGATAAATAGAGCCTCATAGAAAAAAAATAGCCTTTTATGCCACGATGCCCGGAATGACTTAAGTATTGATTTAAACAAATCTCAATTCTCAATTAACAGTAATTATCTTATTATTAGGATTATTAATAGTATTTATGGAATTTAATGTAAAATATTAAAAATTATTACTTTGTTCAGATCCAATAAAAGTCTATTTAGATTAACTAATGATAATTCACGTGAAAAATTTATAGAATATTTGGCGAACTTCAAAATGTAAATTAGTTGACTAATGACCAAAAATCTGTTTTTTGTACATTTACCACGACCAGTTTATTTATTTTTAACTTTTAGAAGAGTTACTTTCCTTTTACTTTCAATTCTAACCCGTTATTATAATCTATACTTCAAATGGACTTAGCCAATGTTCACTTTATGGCACGGAATTTAAATGGTTTGTCGTATTTAAAGAGAAGATTATAATTAATCTCCTCCACATATGATGGATAAGCATAGATATAAAATATAATCTTTAACTTATCTCTAAAAACCATTACAACACAATTCTATGAAGCAGACATTAGTTATTTAAGTATAAATTACTATGGCGGGCCTTAGTTTAATTTTATAATAAAGGTAACTTTTATGCATTGGTAACAATTTTCATTATGGAGATTTTATCCTGTTTTATCTGACTTAGTTTCAGGAAATAGTACTTGGTATTTACTGGCACAGAGAAAGAAAAGATACGCACATTCGATATCTAAATCCCGTGGAAAATATGTTTATATTTATATAATATTTATTTCCGAATATCATTAACGTCTTCAACTTATTCTTATGATAAATTTAATAAATGGCTATCAAAATATAATGTATCCGTTTGCCTTTCTGATCTGATTTAACCTTACTTTTCTTTAAAACTTAGTTAACTATCCAAATGTTTTGCAGGTGTTTGACATATCCCTTCTTGTGGGTGTTTTCCTGCTGTAGTGAATTTTTTCTAAGTGCGAATTTAGTTTTGTTAACCCATAAAGTAGCTCTCTGCTGTGCACGTATTTCAAGCTATCTCTTTTAAATTTCACACGGCGAAGGGTTAGATGTAAGAAGAGACTTGATAGTCTCAATATTGCCAGAATAATGTCGCATTATTATTATTATTACTATCCTCCATCCTCTTGTCTCGTTTTGCATTAGTTTATTAACTAATGCAATTATCGGGAAAATATACTTTAAACTTGATTTCAAGGAAAAAAAGCCACAGAAACTAAATATTTAACTGCAATGCAATTTTCCGCGTACATGAAGTGCCATTTTATAATAAACAGCAAAACGGGAAGGAAATAATGACGATATAAAGTGTAAGAGTTCTTGGTTTATGAGGAGAACGAAACTGAACTCAACGCACAGACTTATATGGTAACTTAAGAGGCTTTCCAGAGTTGCAAAACCGTGTGGTATCCATGTGTAAGTACGGAGAATTATAACTTTCGTGATCTAAACTTAAGCCGAAACTACTCTCTAATAATCCTTCTTTAATGCTGACAGCTCTAGTGTGTACATGACGTAACATTTGTCTCTCCGGAGGATTTACTCATCACAAGTCATTATCCTTGGATCATCACCTCGCCGTCATCTCCTCTTCGGCGGATGTTTGGATCAAGAACACAAAACAAATAAATCCCTTTAATTTCCCATTCCTCAGCGCCTGCTGTATACCTTCCATCCTCTTTCTTTAAATATTATTTACTGGAAAATTGATAGCCTTGATGAAATGAAAACATGAAAAGGAAGCTGATGCAGCGAATGAGAACGAATCCGCTCAGGAAATGAAGGGAAAACTATAAGAAGATATATGATGGTATAAAGTGAAAAGGGCTTTCTTGGAGGGACATAAATATTCATTTGAGCATTAAAGATACACCTTCTACGCCTATCAATTGTTTCTAGCTGACAGAATGGCAAATAGAAAGTTAATCGAGTCGGTTTCATGGCGTACTCTTAACGGCACAGGTGTTCATGGCTCTCTTAAATGTTTCAAGAGTAGCCACCATATCTGAGTGTCAGGGTAACTATAACCAGGTACACCTGTAGCGGTGGATACGCGAGGTAATTGAAAGTTCTCCAAACACCGTGTTCAAGTATATTTTAGTAATTTCGGACAGAAAATAATTTCAGATGTCTTCCCTGCGACGTGAGTTATCGGAAACACACAAATGGCAAAGCGTAACTCATGTAATGTAATTTTTGCCACATTTCAAGCAAGAAATAATATAAATCCTTTAACCACGAAATATGCATGTATATGGACGATTATTTCGCACCATTCATCGAGGAAATTTTATTATTTGTGCATGTATTTCAGATTTCAACATCCATTCAATCACAGAAAAAGAGAAAATGTGATAAATCATTGCACACTCTTTTCATATTTATTACATTTCGGATGGAAATATTAATGAGGAATCACCCTTTAATTTAATCAAAAGGTTAAAGGGTTCATTAGCAGGGATATGCGACGTAAAAAATGCACGGAAATAAATTTGAAATTTATAAATGGTCTCCGTCGTCTACGGAACAAAATAACCAAATTAACCCATTAACTCTCTGCGTGATCACGTGACACGATGGATGTTTCGGTTGTATAGGAATTTGAATTTCCGTTCATTTTATTCCTGAAATGGTCGCTAGTTTAATTATACTCTCAGACGCTATTCTTTAATACAGTCGACTCAGCTGAATACAATTTCCCATAAAAATACATATTAACCTTACGTTCACGTCGAAGAGGAACTTCCGGATTTACTGGCTTTATCATGTCTCACCGGAAATAATACCGCATATACTCAGCCAATTTAAAATCTTAATCAAAATTCGGCCCCCTAACATAGGGCGATATATCCAAAATTTTTCACTTCTCAACAATAAAGGTCGACGATAGATTTTTATCATATGTGTAGTCAAGTATTGCACATTAATACATAATGTTATGTTAGGTAATGTTGGGGGTTCAAACCCCCCCTCCCCTTGAGAACAGAGCCAAAAATAAACGAAAGTATGCGAGAGGATGGTCTCTCGCAATTAACCCATACAAACATCGCTGGAGATTCGCAGGGTATATTAATATAACTCAGATTCTATTTTTATTAAATTTTGGACGGAGGTATTCCTGCTCCAGGGTTACAGGCAATGCATTGTTTTCTCCATGGCTCTAAACCCCCGCCATGGACGACGGAGACGACGAATAAATTCACTTCCTTCCGGAAAACTTATGTTCATGGCTCCTGAATCGGGGTCTTATCCATGGTTTTATATTAATCACTTTAAGTTCACTTTCTTTTTGCTGAAGATCACGGGTTAGGGGAGAGCGTCTGGCTCGGATTAAAGTTGGGAATTTAGGTTAGGGTAAATTTTGGTTATTTTGTTTAAGGTTGTAGAGAGAGGCGTTATATTGTGGTACTTGTATTTAGTAGTAGTAGTAGTAGTATTGTTAAAAGTGCTTCGACAGCTTAGGTCATATCGCACGTAGGCTCCCACCGGGAATCGAACCCGGGATCGCTTTCGCCGAAGTCGAACGCGTTGCCCACTTGGCTATCCGGAAGCCGTACTTGTATTTCTCAGATGTACTGGTGTGATATGGAACATTCAGAATCCCTTTAATGGTTTTGCTTTCGAACCTATAAGTATGATTTGTGTGTATAATGCCAGGTTGGTGATGCATAGTTGAGCATAGGTGTGATTATGGATAGATATGTTTCTAAACCCCCGCCATGGATAAATCCTGGTTACGCCCCTTGTTAAACAGGTCTGGAATCTGAAAACACATTGTCTCTACTACGAGTGGGTTTTGCTTTTGCAACGTTTCTCCAGTCTTAATTAACTTATTAATCTACGCCTTATTTTTCCACCATTTCCCGCATTGTTCGTACACAATCCGTACAATTTCCACCAAAATAGATATGAATCTAGAAAAAAGCATCCATCTCGAGGTCAGCCCTTGAAATTGAACCGAGGAACTCGACTATTTTTTTGGCATATCCTGTAATTAACCTTTCAGCGCGCATCGAGAAAGAAAATTACTCGCTGTGTGCTTTAATGCGACTCCCGCGTGGTTAAACGATCGTTTCATGATTACATTATCATGGTAAGTCTACAGAAATCAAGGGAGTTTCCTTGAACATCCTTCAAATACCCACGTCAAAGTGACGGATGAGCATAACGGAAAGCAGCCCGATCAGGCAACATCCTCTCGGATGTTGCCTGATCCAAACACACTTTGAGAGATTTGAGTAAGTCCAGCAGAATCAAAACACGTATTAACTGATTCCTCTGACATGCGAGCGGAGTGAAATAACAATGAAACCCAGATTATAGGGGTTACGGATTGCAAGAGGCCACAGAATCGGTAATTCTTACGGAGCTCAAAATGAAACTTAAGCATTCTTGCCGGAGGAAGTAAAATACGGCTTAAAGCGTTGCATTGGCGTAGAAATTCGATCAGAATTATGGTTCCCATTCAAGAATTTCTTATGAATATAAAGATCGATGATATACGGATATAACTTGGATTTAATTTACCATAGTTAAATTGCATTTAGCCATCGTGTGTTTAGGTGGCACCAAATATGTTTATTCTGTGACCTAAAAAATAGTGATCAGCCTTGTAAAACTTTTTCAGCTGGCAAAGTCTAGGTTATTGGTTAAAAAAGACATGGCTGGTTTTAAAATTTAAGAAAAGCTTCAAAGAGCCGTAGTTTGCAAGCCAACTGACCGTAAGGAAATTTCAACCAAAGGGGGTTAGGATTCTTAATGGTCCCACTTTGCAAGTAGTAGTAGAATCATGCTGAAGGTTTCCGGGTACTTAGCGTTGGTCATTTCGGGTGACGATGTTTCGCCAACGATACTGTTGGATTCTTCCGACCTGAAGAAGCTAACAGTATTGTTGGCGAAGCGTCGTCACCCAAAATGACCAACGCTAAGTACCCGGAAACCTTCAGCGTGGATTCCTCGTGCAACGAAAGCCTTCATTCCAGTAGTAGAATTAGTTTTAAATGGTGCCTCGACAGCTAGGGTCATTTGCACCCTTTGCAAATATTGTTCTCAATATGTATTTAACATTACTATACATATCCTAATGTCAGTAATCTTCTCTTCTAAAGATGGCAACGAAGCTGCCAACATACGCATTGAGAAAGATACGTGCAAAGCGCGACCTCGGAGAACCCTATAGTCGGAATTTCCTAACGGTTATTTTGGTTGCAAACTACGGCTTTTTGGAGCTTTTCTCGAACTCTAAAACCAACCATGGCTTTTTTAAACAATAACCTAGACTTTGCCAGCAGAAAAAAGTTTTACAACGCCGAATACTATTTTTAGGTCACAGAATAAAAATATTCGGAACACGATTTGGTACACGATGGCTAAATGCAACTTAACAATTATCTCTGTATATCGTCAATCTTTTTATACGGCTTTTTGGAGCTTTTTGCTCAAATTCGAATGTATTATCACAACCGTGTTCCTTTTCTTTATATGTGGTAGGTTCTTTGGATTAAAAATTGTTGTTACAGAAGTATTTACACTATAATTTTGTTTTTCTCTTTTTGCTAACTCTCAATTTGATCTACGTTTACGTGCGATACTTAACATGCTGAATCGTGTTATTTTATTCGCTGTTTATAAATTTTTGCTGAAGGTTGCCTCGGCATAGACTGAAACGATTCTACAGCAAGAGGTTTACGCGTTTGGAGTGGAGAGAGATGTTAGCTCTCGGGTAAATGAATTTGGTGAATAAACCTGGTAATTTTTTGCCTCGAACTGAAATGCGGAACAATTTTCCGTAGGCAGACCGCATATGAAACTGTGAAGCCACACTTGAAGTTGCGTGTTGCTTATATTAAAATGGCTTACATCGAAATGGTGTCACCCGACATCATATAGTGTCGATTTTAAACTCTGAGGAAAATGGAGACATATTATTCATTGCAGTGCATAATCCGATTTATAAGCGAAATACACATTTATAACCCAATAAATTTGATGCTTAAAGTAATTTACGCAATAGGAAAGCACAATGATCAAACTAATTTATTAATAAGATGTAATGCATTTTATCTTACGCCTCGCATTTTAGTTGTTAACATGGGTAAGGAAAAGGCTTTAGGTAACTTAGCATGTAAAAGCGTGCACCTTGAAAAAATCACCTCGAAGGATATTCTAGCTCTATAACTTAAATGGATAAAGCATCCGTCCGGATGGTGGAGGATTGTAGCTTCGAATCCTGGTTAAGCCAAACTTTTATCATAGACTAGTATTTGATGACAACTGACCATTCTTCCAATTCCTAATTGTAACTCCCTTTGAGCCCAGGAAACGAGCTAAGGTTAGTTAAAGGTTAGTAATCTAAATTATTAATGTAGGGCTCTGTAGTTGAAATTCGTAGTACCTATGAAATATTCTCTAACCCCTGAACACATTCTCTTATATAACTTACAGTAGCTTCTTGTTTCTCTATGTCTTGCTGTGTTTAATTTCCTTAATGCTTCTTATATAATTTTTTTATTGAACATTCTTACTTAAAATTCCAAACGAATTTAAATTTTCGGATGTTTTTGTTTAAAATACTAATTTATTTGTGATTTTTATTGTTTTGGTGAATTGGTTTTAGTTAATTATGTAACAGTACTGTTAAAACGATTTCCGTTTACACAGTTTCCTTCACATTTCTTAGCTCGTACTTTCAGTTGGGTTTGCAAGTTTTTTACGCCCTCTTCTTTCAGGGTGTTTCCCTGCCTTAAGATATGACTTGGATTTTTACATCCACAAATCCTTCTTAAGTTTTCTTCTCTATTTCTATTTATAAGTTTGTTTGTACACGATTTATGAAGACAGGTTAGATNGTACTCTATTCCAATTTCCTAAATGAATAAGATGTATTTTTGAATTAAATTCTTTGTAACCCTATGGGGTTCTAACGTATTGCATTGGAATCTCAATCTCATACATTGCATATTATTGTATTTTTGTATTATACTGACAATAATAAACTAAGTACTAAAATCATTATTGTAATTATCATTATTATTGCACTTCCTCAGCATTTCCGCTAGAAAAAATTCAGCTGTCCAGAAGATAGGATGTACTAGGTTCTGTCGCCATGCAGAAGGAATTCGCTCTAACCCAAGCGATCCTAGATATTCCCGCTTAATTGAGAAACTTGCGCACAATGTGACAAGTTTGCAGTAGTCCTGCTTTTTGTGCTACGTTGATGATATTGATCTCCAAACCAAGTTCCTCCACATATCTTATGACATTTTTCAACGCCAAACCTTCTGCAGAAATAACCAAAGGGATAACCTGGACGTTCGTTTATTTCCAGATACTTTTTATTTGCCATGAGCTTCCTAAATCTTCAGTATGCTATGCGCAAGAAAACTCTTTGATTGTTTCTAAAATACTCTTTAATATCCATAAAAATTTACATGATATTTAAGGTAAATCAGATTGGAAATATACATGTAAAAAGTTTCATTTATGTTATCGATGGTTGTATGGTATATGCAAGTTATATTTTGCAGGTAATTTGTATTATTTTGCATGTATTCTTTGATTTTTCTTTTCTATTATGGTCATGCTAAGGATTTTGCTTGGCATGACCAAAGCAGCTTCTCTCTTTACGAATGATATGTATGTATTGTTGAAAATAATTTCGAAATTAAAGTTATGTCGATTATTAACAGTAATATTGTATATAATTGATAGTAATCTTGTAATTGCAATGATAATAATTATATGTAATTATTTGTATACTGGTAACTCGGCACCCTCTGATTAGCCTCTTTCGGTTGGGTTTGCAAGTTTTTTACGCCCTCTTCTTTCAGGGTGTTTCCCTGCCTTAAGATATGACTTGGATTTTTACATCCACAAATCCTTCTTAAGTTTTCTTCTCTATTTCTATTTATAAGTTTGTTTGTACACGATTTATGAAGACAGGTTAGATGGCAGAAGAGACTTTTTAGTCTCAATGTCGCCTTCATAAAGACCCTATATGGTCCTGTTACCATATCCTGATGAATGGAATATTTTTCATAAGTCTTTTGGTATAGAATAGAGAAAAATGCTTCTTTCATTTACTTTTGTCTTAGTATTGTTCACAGCAGTTATAATATGATAGCCACTAAGATATGGGTGATGCTGAGAAATGGCATTGATTGGGGCCTCTCCTTGAAAGTGTTACTTCATTGTGCTTCACTTATTATATTCATCGTGCTTCACTTATGTTGACTTGTTCACTTACAGCATTCTTTCTCAGTGAGGAAAGTAATGACAAACTACTTCACTCCTTAGTTTTCCTAGCTGCCTCAGCTCCCTCTCCAAAGCTTTACGTAGTCGATGGCGGAGGGGGTGAGGTTCAAACCAGCATTCTGGCTGAAGACTGTACAGACAGACCTTGTAGGCCTTCTCTAGTACCCGGTGAAATTTCTGATATTATACACTTCGCCACCTACGAGTAATTACGAAGTTTTGACCTGAAGTTGAACTATAAGAATGACTTAAAGAAGTTAAACTATATGAAAGCTCCTGGCTATGGTCCAACACATCCACAGAGAAATATTTACCTTAAGATTTATAAATATGTCAGGATATTGAGAAAATTTCATGTTTAGAGAGCTCTTCCAACCTCGAACGGACTTATAAAGGCTTTCGCTTTAATTTCAGAAGGACCATTTTCCTTGACTAAGCTTAAAGAGAGCATGAGGAGGTGGTGGGGTGCTGATTTCATGATTAACATCATCGTTATAAGAAACGGAATCATCTCTTTAGTCATTTTTTTCACAAGGAGAATTTAATTAACGTAATACAGAAAATTTAAGAAGCCTCCACGAATTTAAAGTCGTTTTTATTTCTTTTCATTTCCCTCTTATTCATTATTAAAGTCGCAAAATTATCTCGGATATCTTAATATTTTGCGAAGAATTAATTCATACTTTCCATCCAACCCTCCACAATATTATTCTTCATTTCACTAAGTAAGCGGTTTTTTCTCTTTAATTTACCTCTGCCTTTTTCAGTTGGGCGTGATTCATTTTTTTCGCATCCCTGTTTTTATTCCTTC
>KZ308664.1:135547-172420 GCA_000376725.2 Ladona fulva
ATGAATGAAAATTTCGCTGCATTCGTCCTTTGCTTCCTTAATTTTAATTTAAGTTCGTGATCACCTTTCCCTATGTAGCTTGGTGTTTCCATTCTGCTCTTCAGTTCTTCCCAAGTATCACCGCCTTTTCTAATCTGAAATACGCCTACCGATCTTGTAACTTTTCTCCTTTTTTCTAAAGTCTCCCAGCCGAGGACTCCTAGCATTTCCTTAACGCTGTCCGTCTTCTTGTGCCTACCCAATACATATCTGGCTGCCTTTCTTTGAACTTTTTCAATTTTACTTGTATTTAATTTGTCGTGCGGATCCGAGACATTAGTTGTATATTCTAAAATCGGCCTCACAATTGTTTTGTACCCTAATTCCTTCGCCTCTTTACTGCTTCCCTAATGATGTCTGTCTTGACATTTGGATGATGTCTGTCTTGATTTCTTTATTCCAATATAATTTGTACTTTTTATTTTGTAGTATACGACTCGTTTTGTGTTTGTAATATTGGATGTCTTTATATCCGATATTACAAATATATATCATAGAGATTGTTAGCCTTTGGTGGGTATTTTAACACATTATTATGTCTTTCGGTGTTGTGGTGGCTTATTATTATTATTAAGAAATGTAACAAAAAAAAAATCCATTACAAAGGAGAAAGAAAAGAATTTAAGGTCAAGTTCATAATTGGCTGTAGTCGGAGAGGTGAATGGGATGCACTTGAAACAGGGACGGACAAAAGGAGGTTATTGAAATTGGGGAGGGTTTGAATACAAAAGGGATGAAGAAATGTAAGCAGACTCTTCGATTTTTTCGAGGAATTGTATCACCGTAGACAAGCGGAAGCGTAGAAGATATATTGTCACCATGGATTTTTATAGCTTTATCGCTGTAAACAAATAGAAATGTATTCCTAAGGTTCTACATCGCTCGCCGCCATAATCATATTCGCGTTATTAATATTTACATAAATGTGGATGACGTGCCCAAAAATATTGAGTAGTATAAAATTTATAGTATAAGAGCCGAATCTACATCTACATTTACATATGTACCCCCCAAGCCGCATTTCGGCGTGGGGCAGGGGGTGCATGAACCATGACTTTATTTTTCTAATCGTTTACTTTCGCGTATTTTTCGCGGAAAAAGTGAATTTTTGAATCGATTCGTTCTAGCGTCTATCTCTCTGATTTTCTTCTCAGAATCAGAACGGTCTATGTAATGGGGAGGACGCATTACATCGGCTACGTTTTCTACGAAGGTATCTTCTCTGAACTTGTTTAGTAAATATATACTTTGTTTAAATCTTCTATCTTCTAGAGATTCCCATCTTGCGTCCTGATGCATTTGTCGTAACAATTTTTTTATGAAACGTATCGCCTTTCGCTGTACTTTTTCTAATTCTCTAATACAACACTTTACTGCAGGATCCCATACACACCCATATTCCAGGTGAGGCCTGACCAACGCAATGTAACATCGCTAACAGATATTATAAGTAAAATATTATGCACAAGAAAATGAAGAAGCGATTGAACTGAGATATGTTTACTACCCATTAATTATCATAATCTAGAAAACAATTGACCTAAATATCAACGTTGAGTGGTAATCACTGCCACTATAAAGTTATTTCACACCTCTATTTTTCTGTTAAATCCGTTATCCGTAAGTATTGTCGGACCACGTATCAAGATAACTGAAGCAAATTATATATATTTTTACTGCGAGACACGTTTGGATGGATATTCATCACGTATCGATCTCTTAGTCCATTATTTCTATCAAATTATCTGTATATCAGGCAAACGTTTTTAATTTAATGAAATAAGAGAAGCTTTTTAATTAACATTTGTGCTACTTTATTATTGCAAATATATTCTATATTACAAAGAAGTCGTTGCTTCAAGCATTGATGCCAGCTTAATGTGGATTTTTACACTACTCAACGGAGCCATATCTTTCTGCTTGACCCTTCAAGTATCAAAAGCTTCTTTACTGCAGCAGCTGATTATCTATTTTACATCAAAGGACTTTCTAGGAATAATTACGTATAGCCAGCGATGACCTGTTATTCCGTGACTACCATCACGGTCTCATTATAAATTTAACCCGTAACAAAGCTCTTCATGGATAAAACCATTGAACCGGTCAAATGAAGCAAAAGATATTTCCGTTGAAAAAATCACCGCAAAATGCAAACATCAGAATTTTCCATTAATGGAGAAAAGCTTCCCTTTCGAGTTTTAGTCTCAAATAAAACCTCGCGCCACCCCATCGCTTCACTGACAAAGAGCCTTATTAATACCGAGCGAGATATAAACGAAAGATTTCCACCCAATTTATTTCAATATACGGTTATTTGAAGTGGCGTTTATGAATATGACGATGATAGATGAATAAGGTCAAAATATACCAATTTAAATGCTCGGGGGTTTATTGGATCTTTCAGCCCGCAACAAATGAACAGTCAGGCTCTCCAGATTTACGCCGCTGCTCCTCTCTTGCGGAGATAGCGAAAGAAGCAAACCGATCGAAATGAAGCGTGGAGGTGGAAAAAGAGAGGGTGAAGAGAGGGAGAAAGAGGAAGTCGGATCAGATGTGCGAGGAAAAAAACGATACCAACTAGAAGGCTACAGGAAAAGATAAGAGGTTAGAGTTTCGAAGGGGTTAGGGAGCTCCGGGGTGAACTACGAAGGAAAGACAGGAAGGGGTGTCAATATTAGAGGGAGATAAAGAAGAGGGCCAGGGGCAGCGAATGTAGAAGGGGAGGAGGAGGGGGTTTTGGGGCGGAAGTTTGGAGGGCGAATGGGGGATGAAGGAAAGAAAAAGGGCGATAAGTGGGAGATTTGAATAGGAAGGAGGGAAGCAAAAGGCAGCTGACAAGAGGAAGGAAAAAAAATGAGAGGAAGAGAAATAGGCAGGTACAAGTTCGACTTGATGACAAGGGTGATGGATGAGCGGTCACGGAAGTGGCAAAACTTATACCTCGCGTAACATCACTTTTCTTCAAACCACGCTCAAGTTGTACTTAGTGTCGACATTTACTTACGTACCTTGCAATCCGGATTTCGGAAATTTGCAGGGTCCATGCACCGTTTACTCTATTTTCCTTGCTTGACGTCACTGTTGCGGATCGTTAGCGGAAGGAGCAAATTTTCATATCGACTAGTACTAACTCCATGGCTGGCTTTAGTCTTTCCGGGGCAGAAAAATATTGACCGTCCCCTGCTAATTCTACACTCCGTTATTACTATAATTATTATTAAAAATTTATCACTGCAAGTAGACGCATGACCTGGCGGCAGTGGGTACATTTTTGAAAAATTTTAGATTACATATATGCATAAAATATAATGAAATATGAAACTGCATGAATCGAAGAGAAAACCTGCAATCTTCCTGGAATTTACGCTAGAAGGGAGGAAACTCCTCAGAAAACTTCCATCAGGTAGCAGTGGCAATACATAATATATGTGCATAAAGAGAAGGTATGCATTGATAAAGTTACCCTATAAGAATTGCCAATGCTAAAATCATCAATAAAAATGTCCACAAAATCGCTTGTCCAACATACCAAATTTTAAATTTGTCCCAGGTTAACACCTTATCCCCACCATTCCACCATGCCAACAACATTCTTTCAATTAAAAACCTTATAATGACATTATAAAACCAATAATACTAGTTCTAAATAGAAAAGGAAAATAAAAGCAAATGCTTTTAAACCTAGTGCCATTTGAGACTCGTTGTCACATAATTATTTTACAACACATACCTCACAATTTATCATACAAACTAAAATTTAACTATTAAATTGTCTTACATGAAACAGATCACAATGAACGAAAAAGAATAAAAAGAGTGACGCCTTGCAGCTGGGTCTGTGATGATGAAGATATAAAAACGTCATGACGTTTTGGATACGAATTTCAGTTTGTTGCAAATCTTCAAGCTGTATCCCGATCAATTCATTTCATCCTAGTTTAATACCGATCATTACCTGCCTCTTATGGTCCAATCTAATATTGTATTCAATAGACTGTCATTCCTCAGTATGTCTCATTTAGATTCCTCCTCAATATTTCAATGTTTTCCTTAGACATTTTTCTTCTTCGACCCTTTGAAAGTCTTCATTGGTTACTGGTTGTATCTATTACGTTATCTCTTAGATACAAGCCAAGATGGGAAGAAATCTTTTCTATCAAACACGTCAGGATTAAATTGAAATTCAAAGTTCATGCGATAATAGGAGGAACTGAATCGTGTTAAACACTAATAACACAATAAAGCATGTGATACTCGGATTAGTAAACTTTTTGTTTCCTTTGTGTGTAACTCAGCAGGAGTACGTAAAAAGTCAAGCAAGTGTACACGCACATATTGTAAGTTGCTAATATATTATGGGTCTCTCAAACCTCGCCGCGGCGATGGAGCGTTAAGGAGATTCAACTTCAAATTTTCAAGAACCTTTGACAACTTTTCCCCTTCTACTAGTATTCAACAATGGTATGAGCTTTAGCGAAACTTACCACCTTTTCTATTTTGCTATAATCAATAGGGGACCATTTCCTCATTACTGTCTCTATAAATCTACTTGTAATTAATTTTCCAAGTAAGATATTCATTGACTCTTTTAGGAATGTGCCATTTCCTTTCTTAGTACATGAATGATAGACATTCATGGCTCAAAGGAAATTCTCTCCGAAATTGCTTCCACGTTACTCTCTGAGGGGACCAAGTTGTAAACTTCCTCGCGGATAATGATGTTCGTTTGGAATGAGATTTCAAATGCTATTCCACGTAAATAATTGCGGAATCGAATAAACGAATGTACTCTACCCATAGAGATGAAAATAAACTCTAAACTTTACTCTAAATGGATAGTGATTAGGAACGTTTTAGATCGCGCTTTAGAGATAGCAGATGCAAATTTTATTGAATCAATCACAATTAGAACCACGGCTATTGCAGATAAGATATGTAAGATCTTATACTCCTTGGCTGTATGCAGCCCGTCAATTGGGGAACATTCACTAGTTGAGAAATACCACCAAAACAAACCTTAATGACTAAAAACCTCCGTCCCTAATAGAACTAGAAATTCCTGGTTTCCAAACAAGTCCGACGAGTGTAAGAATGAAATTAGAACCCGAGTTTCTGAGTAGCCACACCATAAAATGTTATTTAAAAATAGTAAAATTACTATCATGAAATATTGTAATGAACCGTTATGTTAAGTTGGCGTGTCAAAGGTTAAAAACCTATACAGAGGATAGACAGATTTTAAAAACAAAGTATCACAGTGAAATAAAACCCACGTGTCTAAGTGTAAAACCACAAAAAGACGACAAGAATACATCTGACTCATAATGCTCAAACTCCTCAACATGATCCCCTTGCCAGCCACATCCACCCACCCAGTGGCCACCAGAAGACCAACGAAAAGAAGTGCCAAACAATAGTATGCGGACAAATCAAAGAAAGAGGAGAAACATTTTTTTCCCTCGTGAAAAAGTGTACCTGGAAGATTCGAATCCGAAGATTGAATGACGAAACGAAAAGACCAATGTTCGTGGCTGCGAAATTTGATGAAACACCCATACGTGTATTTCGACAACTTTGTCATCATCAGTAAAAGTGTTCGAGTGATCGTGTGTATCTTCTTGCGTGGAATTTATACCCATGTTTCCCCTTGGTGGTTTGAGGGTTGGCATGCCTCACAGAGTAAGAGCAGGGTGAAAAGGCAATAGGACCACTCTCATTATTCATTACTCTGTAAACTCCAGGCGTTCTGGCCTAATATCGTGGAACGCTATCCAAAAATAATTGCAAAATGTACTTCGTATTTTACAGACTTAATTTAGATACGACAGATTTCGACCAATACGGTCTATTACTAATCTATGGAATATTGGAATATATAATATTCTATGGTCTATTATTATTCTAATTTTCTATGGAAAATACGATGTACGTTTTGCAATATTTCTTTTCATTACTCTATGTTTATTTTTGTGTATGTAAATGCTTTCATATCCATTGCATCTAATTTTTTATTACTTTGTACATTTCATATTAATTTTATGTTTTCTGTAAGTATCGGATGATTTAATTCTTGAATATGTGTCGCCACTCAGGATTTGTCTGTTCCATTGTTTTTAAAATGTGCAAGGTGTTCTTTAAACCTTGTTTCTATTTTACGTTTAGTCTTAAATTAACGTTAAAGTAATACTATCACGAGAATCTTGGGGGAAATTCTTGCACCTAATCTATCACAGTTTGCATTGCAAAGCTTCTATGAAGATCTAGAAGCATTTCTTCGGTTTTACGGTCTTAATCGCCATAACTATGCGTTATAGGAGAGATGCAACGGTGATATAATGGAGGAATAAGTGGAACTCATTTGCCTCTATATGGAGCACTAGGAGGTTTCTTCGCCTCACCCTTGCTTGTTGTATGCAAATGGTGAGAGTGGAGATGTCACGGGCATACCTTTAAGAAATATCGGAGTGGAGGCCGATTGATGGTCACTGCGTTCCGTTGAATTGGACCGCACCCAAATGCTTCAGCACAAGAGGCCTCGCACTTAAGTTGGGCTTTTCCTATACTATTATTTCTGAAATAGGAAAAAAGCTCATTTCACGCGCTTTTTAGAGATCTTAGCCTTAGGATGGATGTCGCAACTCTTTATTTTACACCGTAAAACTGTAATTAAACGAGGAACTCAACATTTTCTTACATGTATCTAAAACAGGATACGTGTATTCCTGAGCCACAACGGTAGTCTAAAGGCCACTTTAGGAACCATGAATAATGCTGATGATATGAGATATCTTAAATTATATAAGTGAAAATTAATGGAAGTATCGCTGTTCATAATTGTATGAATATTATTTATTTGNACTGTTTATAGTTCTTATTTACTTCTTCGCAGATGAAAATTCAATTACGGCATAAATCCGGAAGGTTTTTATTAAAGCATACTAATTATTTTTAAGAGGTATCGCTCCCACCCTTCAGTAGAAGACCTAACTAAATGCCAAAAGTTAATAAGAGTGGCTATAGAATCTGATAAACTCTAAATGACTTGGGCTGACTTTGTGAAACATCATCAAAAACAAAACCCACGGAAAAAGTTCCTCGTATCAGTTCATCGAATACAGTTATGAGGAAAATATGAAGAACTGCTTGTTCGCGAGTGTATGTCATTGAATGAGATTTGGAAAAATAAATATCCAACAAAAAGACGAAAAGAACCATGGGCAAAGGATTAATGGGATTATTTGTATAAGTTGTACTTGAAACAGTATATTTTGCAACAGAAACTATCGGAATTATCCGGAATTATATCTCTGGAATATACCGTCTGCGGTGGCGGAGTTAGCTTTAGCTGGTAGCTTTCTAGCGCTTCAATCCGAAGGCCCTAGGTCTCGCCTAATTGGATTTTTAAGTTAGGGAACGGTTGTTTGTGTTCGACATATAGTAATAGCAGTTAAAATGGATCCAATCAGCGTCTTTATGCTTCGATCAAAGAAGCTATTATTATAAAATTATATTGGTTATTATTATAAAAGCTTAACATCAATATCAGAGGTAAAAATANATTGCGGAATCGAATAAACGAATGTACTCTACCCATAGAGATGAAAATAAACTCTAAACTTTACTCTAAATGGATAGTGATTAGGAACGTTTTAGATCGCGCTTTAGAGATAGCAGATGCAAATTTTATTGAATCAATCACAATTAGAACCACGGCTATTGCAGATAAGATATGTAAGATCTTATACTCCTTGGCTGTATGCAGCCCGTCAATTGGGGAACATTCACTAGTTGAGAAATACCACCAAAACAAACCTTAATGACTAAAAACCTCCGTCCCTAATAGAACTAGAAATTCCTGGTTTCCAAACAAGTCCGACGAGTGTAAGAATGAAATTAGAACCCGAGTTTCTGAGTAGCCACACCATAAAATGTTATTTAAAAATAGTAAAATTACTATCATGAAATATTGTAATGAACCGTTATGTTAAGTTGGCGTGTCAAAGGTTAAAAACCTATACAGAGGATAGACAGATTTTAAAAACAAAGTATCACAGTGAAATAAAACCCACGTGTCTAAGTGTAAAACCACAAAAAGACGACAAGAATACATCTGACTCATAATGCTCAAACTCCTCAACATGATCCCCTTGCCAGCCACATCCACCCACCCAGTGGCCACCAGAAGACCAACGAAAAGAAGTGCCAAACAATAGTATGCGGACAAATCAAAGAAAGAGGAGAAACATTTTTTTCCCTCGTGAAAAAGTGTACCTGGAAGATTCGAATCCGAAGATTGAATGACGAAACGAAAAGACCAATGTTCGTGGCTGCGAAATTTGATGAAACACCCATACGTGTATTTCGACAACTTTGTCATCATCAGTAAAAGTGTTCGAGTGATCGTGTGTATCTTCTTGCGTGGAATTTATACCCATGTTTCCCCTTGGTGGTTTGAGGGTTGGCATGCCTCACAGAGTAAGAGCAGGGTGAAAAGGCAATAGGACCACTCTCATTATTCATTACTCTGTAAACTCCAGGCGTTCTGGCCTAATATCGTGGAACGCTATCCAAAAATAATTGCAAAATGTACTTCGTATTTTACAGACTTAATTTAGATACGACAGATTTCGACCAATACGGTCTATTACTAATCTATGGAATATTGGAATATATAATATTCTATGGTCTATTATTATTCTAATTTTCTATGGAAAATACGATGTACGTTTTGCAATATTTCTTTTCATTACTCTATGTTTATTTTTGTGTATGTAAATGCTTTCATATCCATTGCATCTAATTTTTTATTACTTTGTACATTTCATATTAATTTTATGTTTTCTGTAAGTATCGGATGATTTAATTCTTGAATATGTGTCGCCACTCAGGATTTGTCTGTTCCATTGTTTTTAAAATGTGCAAGGTGTTCTTTAAACCTTGTTTCTATTTTACGTTTAGTCTTAAATTAACGTTAAAGTAATACTATCACGAGAATCTTGGGGGAAATTCTTGCACCTAATCTATCACAGTTTGCATTGCAAAGCTTCTATGAAGATCTAGAAGCATTTCTTCGGTTTTACGGTCTTAATCGCCATAACTATGCGTTATAGGAGAGATGCAACGGTGATATAATGGAGGAATAAGTGGAACTCATTTGCCTCTATATGGAGCACTAGGAGGTTTCTTCGCCTCACCCTTGCTTGTTGTATGCAAATGGTGAGAGTGGAGATGTCACGGGCATACCTTTAAGAAATATCGGAGTGGAGGCCGATTGATGGTCACTGCGTTCCGTTGAATTGGACCGCACCCAAATGCTTCAGCACAAGAGGCCTCGCACTTAAGTTGGGCTTTTCCTATACTATTATTTCTGAAATAGGAAAAAAGCTCATTTCACGCGCTTTTTAGAGATCTTAGCCTTAGGATGGATGTCGCAACTCTTTATTTTACACCGTAAAACTGTAATTAAACGAGGAACTCAACATTTTCTTACATGTATCTAAAACAGGATACGTGTATTCCTGAGCCACAACGGTAGTCTAAAGGCCACTTTAGGAACCATGAATAATGCTGATGATATGAGATATCTTAAATTATATAAGTGAAAATTAATGGAAGTATCGCTGTTCATAATTGTATGAATATTATTTATTTGTTATTGTTCGTAATATTTAATAAAATTTATGAAATTGGGATTGGCTTCTTGTATCCATAATAGAAGTTATTATTATTATTACTACTACTTTTAATTAAGAACGTAGAACAGCTGTTTTTAACCAATTCATTATATTGTAAATGTCTGTATCTATTTCTCACCGCAACCAGACTCACTGTTTACTGGCGGGGGAAAGCAAATATAATAATAATAGGCTGCCCATACTACTCTCGAAAATGAAAGTTGCAAAATGAGTGCTTATGAATAGAGAACAACGTGTGATAACAACTAGTTTCACCAACAATAATGGCAGTTTGCGTTGTCGCTTTTTCCAACCAAAACTTCAAGCCCACTTCCAACCAATTGCACATTTAAAACATTCACAATAACCTCGCTCTTATCTATCTGCTGGGAAATTGTGACCCATTTGATTTCATTCCAAATCGAAAGTCGTCTGTCGGCCTCAATTTTGGATGTAAAACTAAATTTTTTTGATCCCGAGAGGAATCTTGAAACTTAACACTCAAATTACTGCTTGTAACTCTTGCCTTAAGTCATAAGGCACAAGTCGATTTTAGTGTTTATTAGTGAGTATAAGTGTTACTTATTAGTCGAAAGCGCGGTAGAAATCGACAAAAAATCTAATGTAAAACATCTCTACTTTTCTAAACATGAAAATAATAATTTTTATCTCTTTAAGCATGCATCTCTTGTAATCACTCTTCTTCCTTGATATACGCCCATAATCCGCATAAATTAGCCGACAATAGGTATAATTTACCTCGACAGGATTTACAGGGTGTTTCTCAGTACATTTAATTCGAGAGATAAACTTACCTACTCCTTCAGTAGGAGTAGGTAAGTTTGTCTCCCGAAGTTTTAAGATCGTTTTCCAATACGCCATCTTTCATCTGCGGCTGAAGAGGATTCGGAGTGGCCTTCATTGCACCTCGCTTTCGAGAATACCTTATCCTATCTCCGATAATCAGTCAAAAAGTTAAAGTGATCGATTTCATCCATCGTTTATCTGTTGAAATAATGGCGTCCTTTTTCACTATTTGCATCATTCCTTTCAGTTCCTTTTTATTCTAGAAATAAAGACTCTATTGCCGCTCAAGAGCCCCTTCTATGGGCTAGCGGACTTCCCATTTTCTAGAAAAGATCGTTAAATTTCGTTTAAGGGCATGTCGTAAATGTCTAAGCGATTGCTTTCATTTAAATTATTTTATCCGTGAGGATTTATGCAAACATGCCCGCTATCCATCGTGACATTTTCTGGCCTTTTCCTCCAAAGAGTAAATGTATGTACCTATAAAACGGGGACGAGGATAGTTTTAATGCGTAAAATATTGTCGTCATTCATTGATTTTGGAAATTTGTTTTAGAAAAACGGTCAAATATACAGCTTTCTTGCCATGTACATGCCTATATTATACCTTTGGGAGTACGATAAACATGTTTTGGTTAAATAAAAAGTAAATGTATCTTATATATATCATAGGTTCTCTACGGGGCGCTCACGCAGGCGTTGTCAATTGGTGTCCATTCTACCGTCTACAATATCCGTTCAGATTTTGAAAACCAATTTTTTCTTATAGAATATAAAATTATCTAATCGATGAACCTCTAAAAATAAACAATTTTTAAGAATTGTGAAAAAAGCCAGCTCTTAAAAGTGAAATTTTCGATTTTAATGAAATAATTTCCTTCCCTTTTAATAATAATAACTGTTTGTATTAATATTTCCATCAAAGTCTGGATAGGCGAGGTGACCTTACACTTGGGTATGCAGATTCGATACATCTACATGTTTGATACGGCATATTCATGGTCACCCAGACTCATAACACGTATCTAAAGTGGTAATTACAGTAATGTTTAAAAAGAAATAACCTTAAACTCAGAACATGGAATTATTCGGGTATCCTCAAAATTTTAAACAATATTTCTCATGATAAAGCTCTCCGCAACAATTTAACGATATTTTCTGTTATTCAATTTCATATAAACCTTCATTCGATACACGTTATTTATAATAAGAATAAACTGTACCCGCAATGATATTAAATGCTGACAGAGCCATATCTCAGGGTTTGTCTGTTCCATTGTTTTTAAAATGTGCAAGGTGTTCTTTAAACCTTGTTTCTATTTTACGTTTAGTCTTAAATTAACGTTAAAGTAATACTATCACGAGAATCTTGGGGGAAATTCTTGCACCTAATCTATCACAGTTTGCATTGCAAAGCTTCTATGAAGATCTAGAAGCATTTCTTCGGTTTTACGNCTCTATTACAAATTAAATCGGATATATTCAGTAATTTTGAACTAAAATCGACTCAGGGACCATTTACGCAAGAATTAGATTGCAAATTAAAAAATTTCCACTTAATTAAGAACAGTACCTATACAATCCCACAAGAGAGGTTGAGGATACCTCTCACAGAATATCTCGTAATTTGTAAGTCATTTAGAATGTTATTATATCTCAAGTCTCATGTGACTCATTTATACTGATCATTTTCCACGAGTAATCTCAAGAATGATGTTGGGAATGTAACTACCTTCTTTGATAGGAGAATGAGTAAATCGCAAGCATTAGTTAAGTTGCCATTCAGTATCATCTCCATAAGTTCATCAAGGTTTTGTCTTCTACGGCCAGTAAGGAATAACCCCTTCGTCTCCTATCATCATAAGGGATAACTATGTCCTTAGATATAACTGACGTAATCACACACTTTTCCTCGCAACCTTCCAATAAGGACACTGACGGAGGAACCATGAGCGAGCTATAGACCTGTAATTCAGATGGTGAGAGAGCGAAGGGACACATTAAATCCTTAGAACTTCAGCGATACACTTGGAGCGAATGATAGGGTGTGGTAGAAATGAGGAATAGCAAATTCTCTCGGAGAGAAAAAGAATGAAAAATTGTTCACAGAGTATGCTACGCTGTTAAGTACATACATTCACAGCAAATCTTCTCACAGTTCATCGCGAGAGGAAATAAAATTCGATCTTTGATTTATTCAAGAATTAATAGAAGTGAAGAAAAGACTTCTATATCTACATAAATATCCTGCGAGCCGCCTTTCATCATGCGGCAGGGGGTGTAAACACCACTTATTTAAGTTACATCTTTAGCTTATTGTTGTCGCGTATCGTTCGCGGAAAGAGGCGTTTGCTCTCATATCCATTTATCTTATTTTACGCTGACTGTCGGATCGCCCGAAGCGGCAGGGGTTCGCATAATACCGATTACGTCTCCCGCAAATGTACTTTCTCTGAATTTAGCAAGCAATCGCAGCCTAGCTATTAATACACTTTATTTCATGGATTCATAACCTGCGACTGAGAACATTTGCGTAAAATTATACAGAATGGAGAGCGTAGAGTATACCGAATAAAATATATAAGTATGTGAAAGCTAGGATGATTTTGACACAATTAAGGAGGTTTTGGAATAATGAGCGGGAATTTAGCTCTCGTTTGAAGAGAAAATGGAAGCAGAGGAACTTAGTGGTGCACGATTTTAAGGTAAATTCACTACAGTGTAAGTAAGTAAGGGACGATAAGTGGATAATAAGTAGATACTCACTACACTAAGTGTAGTAAGTAAGGGACGATACTAGGGAAATTACTGAAAGGAAGGTAAGAACCCAAGGAGATTGGTTATTACAGACCAAAGGAAATGCGTTAAGTAGGCATTTTACGTTTTTGAGAGAAAGCTTGAGGACGCATTACCGCAGAGATTAACAAAGTTGTAACATTGTTAGGTAAATAACTAAGGAAAGCCAAATAAGGCAAAATGATTCTCAATTCTCAGCCTTTGAAGATGGTTCCTCGTTTTCCATTCAACATTTTTTACACAGAATTCTTCCTTTAGTCATTTAGCTCAGTACTGCAAATGGCGATGATTATGTCCTTCCTACCGACACTTGCACGAATCCAGATATCGAGGTTCCGTTTTCTCTTTTAGCACCGTGGATCTGTAAACAGGGGTCTTTCCCTACCTCTTCACCGCTCAGCGCTCACTTCTCTGAAGCAAAATTTGCGATATTTTAGATCTTTGAGCTCTCGTTTACGTTTGCTTTTTCATGTTTTCTTCAAACAACACCATTTTCGATCTTTCATGAAATGTAAATTTTTACCATTTCTGTATATATTAGAGCCAGGAATCCTCAGTGCGTCTCTGACATTCAATTTTTATTACGCTATTGTACTAAGTCGAGAAACTTAAAAACCTAAAAATCACGGATAGTTATGATTACGGCGATGCGGTGTGTATTTGTAATTGAAAAGTGGTGTGTATTTAAACGATACAGACTCAGGGCTAACCTTGTGGTATCATAAACATATTAAAACGCTCCATTAGAGTAACATGTTTTATATGATGTGTATTTATTGTAAAAATAGGTTTTGCAATGGAAGTTAAATTTAAGATATATACTATGTTTAGTAGTTGATGAACGTATCAATTGATTGTTTGTCCTTATTGATTGACTTGTCCTATATATACTTTTGTAATTCGTTTGATTAATAAACTACTATTATTAAATTATAATATGATAATGTAGTTTATTACTAATAATACACCGAACTCGAACGTAAAGCGGCACTTGCAGACGAGTCTAACTCAGGACTCTGCAAGACCCTATTGCTTTATATATATATATACTTATATTTTATACACATCTCTGTTTTCTCATTCAATGCTATTTTCCATTTTATTTAAATAATAATTTTTGTAACAATGTTTTAAACATATATTAAAATTCTCTATTTTAAATTATCAGATCAGAGAGAATGAGGCTTATTAGGTTAGATGAGGAGTAAGGTAATCTGCCCTTGGTCGAACTCACTGAACTGAGCTATTCTATGTAAATTGCACTTTCCATTGGATTCAAAAAGTGACCAAGATAAGCGTCCTTATTCGGAATACTCATACTTAATTATCTTTCTCATTAATACGGGCATGTGCAAGACAGAGAAAGTAAATGGTACAACTTTGTCAACTTGTATCCTAATGCGTCCTCAAGCTTTCTCTCAAATACGTAAAATTCCCACTTAACGCATTTTCCTTTATGCGTCCTTGTTCAGCATACTTATCCTTAATGACCTTTCTTATTAATTTGGGCATGAGCCAGACAGCGAGATAGAGTAAATGGAAGACCCATTTTCCATTAGAAAATTGAGAAATATTCCATTAAAGAGATATTTTAGCAGGGATATTAGAGAGGTATTTCGAATGAAGTTTTCCGTGAAAATATAAACCACAGTCGTTCAAGATAGGAAAAATGGTACTCTGCTATTACTAAGGGAGAGTTTTAAAATAATCCCGAAGCCATTATGATTGCGGTATAGAGCAACGGTGTGACCAGTTCAAGGAAATGAAGCAAGTTCTTGGAAAGCTGACTTTCTGAGAAGCACCCATTTCTGCAGAAGAAGAGAAACATTCCTTTCAATATTTGAAAGATGATAACTTAATGCGTTATCGCTTAACTTTATATATCTATTATTCTATCTATCTACTATTAACTTATTACTTCTATTATCTATCTAATATTAACTTATTATATCTTAATGCGGCTAATGAAATGTGTATCGGTTGCTTTTCAGAAATCCAGTTATTCCCAGATCTTACTTAATTTAATGTGAGATTTAAAGATAAAACGAAATTGATGTATGAATGGATATAAATTTAATTTTTGGTGATTTTTAGGATAATTTTAATTGTACCTCTCTATATTTTGTATGTATAATATTGAAAACTTCCATCTAATGTAATGTAATTTAATATAATGCTTTTGAACTTGTAAATACTTTGCCACCTGGCTTATTGTCTATCTGCAAGATTCAATAACAATAATAATAATTTCCACGTACTGGTCACAATGTAGTCTCGGACCACCGGCATAACGGCTTAAGGAACACTTTAATAATTTATTTTAAACCGTACTAATATTATAACAATCATCAACATCATCAGTGGTACTCCGAAGTAAAACGTGGAAGGAGCTCTTGGTGGAAACACATATAATGATAAAAAAGGGTCAATGGCTATTTATGTGTATTTATTTATTAATTTTCGAATTTTGACTGTGACTAGACAGAAGTCAGGTGGAAGTTCTATCGCATATTATACACTTATTAAAAAATAAAAACAATGTACGAAAGCTAATAGCTACTACGTGTCACACCCTTTATATCACATTGAATGTAAATGTAAATAACACAATCACACATTTCTATATCTCAATAAACACTGTACCAAGTAATGACAGGTGTTAAAAATAGTGACATGACTGGTACTCGAACCCAGGTCTCCCATTTTCCGGGCAGGTTCTATAGTATAACCACTGAACTACCATATCGTGTCTCTTCCACATTGTTTGGGAATGCTTCTGTGAGCGTTTACTCAGCTTCTTTTTTGTCTTAGGTAAGAGTATGAAGACCTCTTCGTGCAAACTATTCCAGTCTTTAATCCATCTATTTACGAGTGAATAATGAGCTAATCTGTTCTTTGTTTTCTCGGCTTTAAATTCAGCTTATATTTAATCGAGATGAGGATATGCAATGAAGACTTATAATCTACTATTAATTTTGAAGAAAATCCAATAAGATGCCTGTTACAGAAGGTATTACATCGAGGTTTGACTACACTAAGAAGCTTAGAAACCTACATAACCGGGTAAGATAGAAATTATTTAATCGATTATTACTTTCGACAAGGATATCCGTCGTAAATTTGTTGCTAATTTATATTAAAACATGAAAGTTTAACATCAATGCAAATATAAGTACTCCAGTGAATTCAAAAGGATTTTATGACTTCATACGGCGCGGATGATTTTCTCATGATATCTCACAGAAAATGTAACCCTAGGTAAAGTTTGCTGTTTCATGATTAAAGATTGCATTCAAGACAATTAATTCCTTAGCTAGAATCCCGATTCTCCCACGCACGGTAGGTTGCTAATCTTTACCTTCCGGTTTGAGTGATTTGCCACTTCGTGAGATGAATTCTCCGGAGTTATTAGTGTTGGAAGATGTTGAGAGAGCTAATCTTGCGAGTAATTTCTATGGGTAAGAGTACTGCAATTGGAGGAACCTCTTCGGTAGAAAAAGACCAAATGTGGGAGTTTTTAGATTGTCAGTCGTCTTCAAATCTGTCTTTGTCAATCAGGATTAAGGAAACTGCAGGACAGAGAATGCAAAATTAAATAGGCATTCTTTTTCGTCTCGAGCGATCGCATTATCTTTTTAGCTAAAACTAGATTAGTTTGTAAGAAAAAGAAGGTTGGAACACGGCTGTTAATGGATTAGAGGTTTAAATACACTCCGTAAGTCGTATTCCGTCAAGCGGAACTCGCTCTATAAGACAAACGGGAAGCTCCGGATTAACGATTTCTGAGAAGTCCCAACGTTCATTTCAAATCCTCCATCTTCAGGGGTCTCCACAAAATAAGTCATTTTGTGAATAATTGAAGGAAGTGATGAAGAAATCACTTCCTTTATGGATACCCCCTGAGGATGGAGGCTTTGTCTCCGAAATGATCATTGGGCTTCCCAGAAATCTGTAATCCGGAGCTTCCCGTTTGTCTCTTAGCGCGAGTTCCGCTTGCCGAGATATGGCCTACGGAGTGTTTTTAAACCACTAACCTAGATTGGTTTATCGGAAAGTGAAATAAACGGAAATATCATTATATATTGAGGATTTGTGTTTTATATACAGTAGTACCTTGGTTAACGACGGTCTTAGATAACGACATACTTGGTTAACCACGATCAAAAAATACCTTAGCTAACGATGCAGACTTTGGTTTACGACGGTTCGTGGAGAAGATTGACGATTAAAAACTACTTATAATACTATTCTACATATATCTAATACGTATTTACTTGATGATAATTTTTGTTGCAAATGTGATTGAATAAATTATATGCCACATTTTAATGAGGTGTAAATGGCTTTTATCTCCATGTTTGAAATGCACTATGGTTGTTGAAAATCACGCCTTGGATAACGCTAGCCTTTAGTTAGCGACTAACATATTGGAACGAATTACCGTCGTTAACCAACGTACCTCGTACGTCGTTCCTTTAGTCTACATTTGTACCCTGCAAGCCGTCTTTGGATGTGTGGCAAGGAGCCTAATTTTTTCTTTCTTATTATTCTCTGTTATCCCTTAATCTCTCAATATTATACAAGTTTGTCTAGTATCTTTCTTTCTTAATGAGGTGTTTTTTAAATGGAAATGGAGTAGAAAACAATGGGTGACGCAAGATAACCATATAAAGTAGGCATTTAAGTTCTCTTACTTCAGGTTCGAGGCAAATATAATAATCTATTCTAAATTCCTGGAGTGAAACTCCTTGTACTAAATAAAAAACAAGGATCGATCTTTGTGATTTGTTATGTAAAGACATTATTAGTATTTAGTATTATGTTTGAACAGAATTATAACTTAAATAGTGAAAAGATACAACTTTTATACATACTTTTTTCACCTATGGAGACCCACTACAAAGTCACAAGAGAAAGAATCGGTGGAATTATAACTTTTAATTTCTTCGGTTTGATTTGATATTTGATTGATACTTCGTTGATTTGACACTTTCGGGATTCCTAACATATCATAACATTCATATCACAGTAATCTTCTTTACTCCTCTTATAAACCCTTGTATTAGCTTTTAATATTGCTAATCATAGGATTTTAAAGACATCCATCATCATACTGAAACATCCTCGATTCCATTGCTATTTAAGACTTAATAGATTCTCTTCTGTGAATGGATGACTCAGTCTTCTCCAGACCATAACATAAGAATGTGGAATCGCGTATGGGGAAGCGGTGACACCCTCTGTATATTTTTAGCCGAGTGAATGGGAAGTGATAAAGCCAGGGTCAGCTATTTTCCTATTGCACATGGACATCCAAAACCTTCACAGTGCCCCTGAGAGGAAGAAAAATGTTCCGGACGTGGCTTACATGGGAAAGGATTGGGTGTTGTTTTCCCAGGGTCTTAGAACCCATCGATCGGAGGTAACATTTACTACGCAGTGCTGATAATTCGTGGTTATGAATTAATTTATGCTTATAGGATTGGAATATATAATGAGACTCCCATTAATTACCATCCGTTGTAGTGAGGATAACCGAAATGAGGGGGAATGAGAGATGTAAGCATATGTATGGGCAATATTGGAGAAAGGAAATGTTAGGTAGGTGGATAAATTGAAATACGAAGCAAACAAGGGAACTTAGCAGGATAAAATATATTGCGGTGAGGACCCATAACGGCCATCTCTCCTAGCAATAACGATTAAATTACGCTAACCCGATCTGATCCTGATAGTCAATCGGGACAAAAAAATTGAACCAAATAAAGCAGCCAAGGCAAGTAGATTGTCGATGAGTTTGAAGCATTCCGAGAAAATGAATGAGTTAGAAAACGGTAATATCTTTTCTGAGAAGGTAAGCCCGTTGAGTGAATTTCTATGTTATAAATCATTCCATTTTTCGTCTTAAACATTACTTGAGTCTTTTATTGCTAATGCAAACCAAAATCTAACCGACGTAGCACCAAATTCGTTTGCGAAGAATTTAACTTTTCCGATAACCGTTAAAGTGTCCAAGTTTCTTTCTGACCAGCGACGGCGACCAGAAACTTGACTTCAGGATTTTCGGTACGTAGGTGAGGAATGTTGAATACCTAAAGCTACTTATATCCTGATAAGGCCTATCTGAGTGTAAAATCACATACTTTTATTGCCATTGAATCGTGATTCCCTAAGCTGTAGTAATAGTATCTAGTTTTTCAATTGATTTTTTTCAAAATCAGTAAGAAACACCATATTTGAAGGTTTCTTTTTTGATGCACGTATGTAACCTAACTAACAGTGCTCACGTCTCATTAATCTCAACGTTTACCATTCTTTGCACTTTCAAGCTTTGTTAATGAGGCTGTCTTGCTCGTTATTCCTACATTTAACACTCCATTTATCATCTCAAATTACGCAATTAGTTTTCCCATTAATGGTTCATTTTGATTACTAGGTGAGCATGTTTATTTTGTGAACACATGGAAAATATATCCATAATGTAAGAGATATTTTTCGAAAATCACCTCTTATTATTCTGGGACGCCTCACGTGAAAAAAATCCAGGAAATTACTCGAATTTAGAATGGCTATCTAAAACAGTTAGGAGGAATATTTTGCGTATTTGGAAGTGCCTCGCCTCAAACTGATGTAAGTGTAAGCGATACAGGCGATATACAGTGAGCCGTCGATCATCTTTCTCGCATTGCTTGGCAGAGGATTCGATTTTTGTATCACCTGCGAATGCTATGTTTGCTGACTGAGTTTCCATTCATTTCCAATTAAATTCCAATTAAATAAATATTTTAAAACTCGATTCAATGTATATTGATGTGAGCAATAATCAAAATACATTCCACATTAATTAAACTACTTTAAATTAAATGAACAACAACACTCTGCGTCACTGATTTAAATGGCACAACATTTCTAGGAAGTGTGTGTTTTCACTACGGTAATATTATAGATGAGTTGCTTTAAAAAGTTATTTTTACCCGGTTGCACCGTATTACCATCAAGGAAGTTTATTTCAATTCCATAAGCGGGTGTATGTAATATATGCAATTTGTTGCCTGAAGAAAAGTAAGGTTTTTAGTATTCAAGACTTATCAAGACGAAAAGTCTTGAATTGAATAGGAATTTAGAGAAAGATGTAAAAGTTCCTATTACAATATGAAAGTATATAATTATTAACGCTGTATTTAGCTATAATGTTGAATTAATAATGTATATTTTGTATATTTTTGTGTTATAACTAATGTATGGTTATAATGACATAATTTGTTGTCATAGAGATTTATGTAGTAGGGTAAATGCTTGAAGGACGCAATACGTATTGTAAGTTGGCCATTAAGTATAAACTGTCAGTTGACTACAGGCAAGATATAAGGTGTATGTGAATATTTTATAATGTTAAGAGTTTTTATTAAGGGATAAAGGCTGCCACTGATAATTGTCATACTGTAGTAAGATTTAAATAAATAAAATTAAGTAAATAAGGGCCCGAGCACGATTTCCGGTATGGGCATCAATGTTTGCAATATTGGAAGAGAAGTAGAATTATGGCATCATCCAGCAAATGACAGCATTATCTTTATATTATATTCATCCATATACTTATTTTTTCGACATTTTCAGTTCTATGAAAATTATTCAGATCATTACAGTATATGAAATAGGCCTGTTTCACAGTGTAAATGTTGATCTGTTTCCAATGCAAATTAATAGTATCTCCAAAGTTTCTTCATTCCCATGAAAACATTCACACAAATACACAGGCTGTTCAATATGTAGAGATTTAACTGTCGTTGATGAATAATGCATTCGAGAAAACTTCAATTTATTTAACAAAATAATACAGTCGAAAAAGAAGTATCAGACATAATATATTTTTGAAAGTTGCATTTTATTTAACTCCAGAATTCGAGGATTTGGATGACTGACATGCACGAGATATTTACACATTTGACCGACATTTGATATTACGACTTGCATTAAGTTTCTAAGTTGGCGGAAAGATTAACAATTGGTAGGTGATTGAATAACTGAAACATCCAATCACTTTTTCCGAATGTCCTCCGTCTCGTTTTAGAAACAAATCCCCTGCGGACGCATTGGCATAAAAATAATACTTTCGGTCACCACCAAATAGAATGCAAATATGACGATTAAGTCGTAAGTAAGCTTAATTCGAAACCAAATATTAAAGAAAGCTCGTGTGTAGCCATATGCCGCATTTTAGCTGACCAGTCCTGCTCACGAGGCTCTTAGAAAGCACTCCAAATGATTGAGTCATCCGCACGTAGTTACTGCTTCCGCCGAGTGGCGCTCAGCGCTCGCTCCGTCCCCCAATCATCTCGTGGATAAGTACTAACATGAGAGCTGGCCAACCACTGAAAATCCTTTCCTGCTACCCATTGCGTGCTACTGATCGTCAAGTACCTTGTTTCGTTTGATACGAAAACGCGGAAATGTGCACATTAAGAACATACCTCACTCTGAAATTGTATTCTCCGATGAAAATATTTTTAGATACACGATTGCGGGGATTTGCCATCTGGTCGCGACTGGAGCTGACATTGTGAGCTTGTGAAAATCAAAAATGTTCCTACGAAATCCAGGGATTAATTTTTCTTGAGACGCTCTTCAATGAAAAATACGTTTTCCATTAGATCAAAGTGAATATTACTTGTGACCCTGTTAAATTATTTTGGAGGCCCGACTCTCTGTATCCATTGGAGACGTGGAATTAATCATGTGGCAATACCGAACTCAAAAAATTGCAACCCTTCACCCACAGTAGTATCTAATGCTAACATATTTTAGTATAAAATAGTTTTTATTGGCTACTGAAAATGGGAAAGGGCATTAATGTAACCGCAAGCGAGTAACGGAGTTTGTTTAGTCTCGGTAGACAATTTCTTCCTTTAAGAATTTATCATAATTTTCTCAAAAATTTTTCTAGAAAAGTCGATGAAAAATTCAAACAAATCTGTTAATCTGTTTCCATGTTATCATTCATTCATCACTAAAACTGAAGCCAACTTCATCTCTGGGACGCACAAGGTTATTTTCGTTAATGACATTTTCCATTAATCAAGTCCTTTCATTTCCAGTATGTTTGACTCACCGCGATAAATTTCCATCCATATTCAAATGAGTCACTGAAACATTTTCCAATGCTCCCTTAGAAACTAACTCACCGCTCGTAATAGCGTATTCAACAACAAATCATATTAGAAATCTCCGTAAAAACTCAACCTTCTTAGCGAATATTGTCACTGACAGGTTTTGGAATTAATAAAATTCGATTGAACTCGATCGATCTAATTGGAATCGATCGAAATAGCGTATTCAAACATATCAGAAATCTCAGTAAAAAAATCAACCTTTTTAGCGAATATTCTGACTAGAAGGTTTTGGAATTAATTCGATTGAACTCGATCGATATAATTCGAATCGATCGAACTAAAACGATTTTCGAGTTAAAAAATACTTCGTCTGAAAATAATTTTACCAACATTTTTAAAGACTCATTTCGTAATTTAAGGTAAGACGTTCCGGTAGTGGAACAGAATAGCAGTGTTCGGTTCCGTTTGTTTTCTCTAGCCACGAAATGAAAAGGGAGAGAAAGGTCTTTCTCAAGTACTCTACTCGAGTAAAAGGCGCTCGCTGACTTCCGTTAAGAAGATTGCAAAACGCAGAAGCAGCTGCTACAACATACAACTCAGGCGACAACTGAGGATTAGATCCGAATACCTCAACACGAGTTTGGGAGGAATCTTATTCGCCATTGTATTGTATACCAGCAACTGAAGGAAGGAAATAAGGTTTAAAAATATCATTATTTGATTCATGTATTTATAAAATCAGAGATGTACACAAAATGATGGTGCACTTCATGATTGGAGGACGAAAACGCAAAGCCGAAGGAAATCAACGTAAATGACAAATAAGAAACGCATAAGAGATAAATATGTTTAAATAGAACGTTGATTGTCATCGGTAGCTTTAACTTATAAATATATAATGTACACAAATGATTTTTTCAACAAATTCTAAGCTAAAGGCTAGATTTAAAGGGCACACATGCACTGATTTATGGTCGCAAATGTTATTTTTATTAAAATATATGACTTTCTTGGAGAAGTTATGTTCAAGTTGTTGAAGTCAGGTGGTAACGTTATTATACGCTTCACAAACTTAAAAATTCTACTAGCACTGTAGCAATACTTCTGTGCATCATGTCACACACCGTACAGTACGTTACAACAAATTACAACAACATTATGTTGAAAAAGTGATGATGTAAGCTTATCTATAGAATGTATAGGAAAAAGGAACACGGCTATGATAATAAATTGGGAAGTTTTCGAGTAAAGCACCAAAAAGCCGTAGTTTGCAAGCAAACTAACCGTTAGGAAATTCCAATTATCGGGAGTGTTCTCCGTGGTTGCGCTTTGCGAGTATTGTTTTCAATACGTATTTCGGCTACTAACTTGCCACCACCAGGGGAGAAGATACCCTACAAGCCTACCCTACAAGAGAACTACCCCACAAACTCTAAACTAAACTCTAAAACTAACTACAACTCTGAGATTCATATATGCCAAAGTCTCAATCTCATGCGTCGTTTTGTGCCTTTTATATGGACTATTCTAGCGAATGATTCATTCGAGCTACTTCACATTCTACAACTGAAAATCATATGGTTGGCAACGGAAATAAATTTCAGTTGCAGCTCCTAGGAACGGAAATATGTCCCAAAAGAGGATAGTGCAATTAAACGTGGTTCAAATATCAAAACCAGATACGGTTAAACTTCTCCAAGACTATCCTGAAGAGCCATGAACCAAGAATGCATATTTTGACAGAATAAGGGATCTGTAACTCACAAGACGAATATCTCTCTAGTAACATTTAAGAACGAAAATATGCGAGTAAACTAATGTTGACTAGCTGCGAAATAAAGCAAAACTAATTAGGAAATTATGATTTAAATAATTGGTGTAGATCTCACTCGATTTCCATAGGCAACGGAAAAATGATTCATTGAACAAATTGATTGGAGAATAACACAATGACAAGGAAGATGACACAGATGTGGAGGATATCGGTCTATTCGACACGGCGATAACGGACAGATGATCTCCTCTACTAATTGAGCTAACACTTTTCATTTTCTTCCAGTTCTTTATTCTTTGAGTTGATTGTTTGATATTAAGAAGTGTGCATGCATTAGCAATTAATTTTATATACTGCAGAAAAATAACTAATTTAGAAAAATAACTGCTCGACTGTAGCTTTGAAAGACAACTATCGGAAAACAAAACAGATATATGGTAAGGCGAGAATACGACTAATATTTTTCCATCATCGATAAAATTCTTGAGTACATAGTTGGTTACGCAGGAGTTGAATGATACGGAATAAAAAATATTGAGAAAATGTAGACGCGTTGTGGTGAAAAACCAGATATGAAAAATAGAATGACTTTTTTTAAGTCTCGGCATCGGAAAAGCCATCCGCAATCAATCGAGCATGGTACATCCAAGAAATCGATAGATAGAATGCGTTCGATTGGTTGAATGCGATGGATCGATCGATAGTAATGGAATCGCTGGCCGAGCCTGGGCTATGCAATTTATTGCTCTGTGCATACAATACTTTTAAACTAACCTATAGTTCATGAGTATCAATTCATCAGTCTGATGAAAATCTATTTTGTATTCAAATTATTAAATTCGCATATTTTTTATTCCATTCACTGACGACCCTCAGTAACTGCAATTGAAATTGTGTTTCACCTTTTTATAGCAAAAGTGCAAATCATATATTCTAACTTTTCCGTGTTCTGCTTTCATTATTTCGTTCTTACTTTTAGGCATTGATTGAATTTTTATTTAACTTTGCCGTAAGCGTGTGCATGAATTCTTTATTATTGTATACTACATTAATGAAATTACGATTGATTCAACCGCTAGGGTGTAATTTTTCCTTTATTAATTTCGCTTCAGATGAACTGCGTTTGTATCGTCTGATTTTGCTTTTTAGGCTTGTGAAAGACGTGATACTATACCTTATAAATAGAGTAATTTTTTTCCTTTAGTAAAGGCTTGACCAAATGAATCTTTCATTCACTGTCAACTCAGGCTTGCTCACGGTTGTGATAATATGAAATCTCTTGACTTGGTCATTGATTGAACGTAGTGGAAAGTTTAAACACGTGTAGCAGCGGACATTGTATTCTTATGGAATATTTTGGTTGGTGTGAATGACTCTAGTGATCTTGTATCTCTGGTTAACTTCAATATTCCGCTTAGACTTTCTGGACATACCAAGCTCTTTCGGGAGATTTGATGTTTGTCGTTTTGAACCTGAGGCTAAAATGATGAGAATGACGAACGAGGTCCCGAATAATGCCACAGATATAAATTTATTCTGCGATTCGCTCTCTTCTTTAAAGCGAAAAAATTATTCAAGCTTATCCAGGTAGTATTTTTTTCTTTCCTCATTCAATTTTATTTTTTTTAATTTTTATTGTAATTTATGTCGATTTTGTGTTTTTTTGTGTAATAATGTGTACTTATGTATTTACTCATTTATCATATCACATTTTATTGGGTATTTTCCTGTTTGCGATAGATAAATTACTATTATTGTTATCATTTTTATGATTAATTCAAGGGGTCCGTGTGCTGAAATTTGGTAGACTGGCACCAGTGATAGTATTCTGGCTTATTAAGGAGAGTATTGGAGGACTACGTCACTTCTCATCTTGCCATCAAACTGGGAACCGGCTGCCTGATGTATCCAAGATTCATACTAATGCGGTCCACAGAAAAATAAATTGTGAATTCCTCTGTTTATGCTTCTTTCTTCAATGAGAATGTTAATGAATAAAAGTAATTCAAATCCATGATAATTTAAAAACGTATCACTTTATAGTATATTACCATACCACTTTTGGTAGCATACATCAGATACATGTATTTTTTAAACTAAAATATTTTATGGGATACGTTTAATATAAATCTGAGCAAGTTTTATAATCATAGACACAAAATAAATCTACTGGGTGATATTTCCTGTATTTGAATGGCTGATTGAGGATCCGACCAGATTTTAGGCGGATGCGTAACAGACAGTTTACTCTTTTTTTAAATTTGATGGATATGTAGGCTTTTAACGTTTTCTTCACACCCTCTTATTTTACGTGTTCCCCAGTGGCGGTGTACCATTTCCTACATGCACACCCAGTATATTTTGACCTCAAAATAGTTTCCTCCTTTTCCACTTCAGCTTTAACGCCCACCTTCCCTTTTGAAAAGAGTCATTAGTCTCAATCTCGCCCAAATTAAGAGGCTTTGTTATCATCATTCGAAGAATTGATAACGTAATATAATGGAACGCTTCCCATTTTCGTAGCCGTTCTATTTCGGGAAGCCCCCTGCATTCAATCTTCGCCCACAAAACGCAGGGGCCGCACGCACCCTTTCCAAACACCTATTTACCAAAAGCCTTGCAGGTCAATCAGAGTAACGCAGCTGAGGGGTGGGATCGACTATTTCCTCATTCGGGAGCATTAACGTGGAAAACGGCCACACCCATCTTCTGGGGTGCACGCCCTCAAGGGTATACGCCCATCCTTTAGGGACGGGGGATGAGATATGGGGAGGATTAGGTGAAAATGGGGTGAAATACAAGAGTATTAGGTTTTGAAGGGGCAGCGGATAGGGCTGGAAGCTAGCGATGGAAGGCTGGATCGTTGAATCGGAAAGGTGGATCACGGAAGGGTACAATGTGTCCAATTGTGTTCACCGTCTGGCCGGAAGAGTTCTTTTGACTTGAGGAACTATTCTACCACTTTGTCTGAGTTATTCAACTTCCTGCTGCCAACGTTAGAATGCGGAGTCTGCAGTGAACGAGATCGGGTATAAAAGACGCGAAGGAAAGATGTGGAGAGAACTTTCGAGAAATAAAACTGCGCGGGGGAAGAGGTGCTTTTAATTCGATTCCATTTAAAGGGATTACCTCCCGAAGTCTTTTATGTAATCATAAGCGAGGGCCTCGGAAAAACAAGACTGGCTAGGGAGCTAATTCCGAGAAGTCGATTCGATTATTATTTTCGGGGAGCTTTCGCTGGATTCGCGGTAATAAGGAGAGTTTTACACTTTATACCTTATTAGTGGCTGATCACATTAATATGATTCATTCCTGCCCCGTAGCGGCGCATGGAAGGTTAGCGAGGATTTTTCGATTAATTTATTCGCAGGTAAAATTTCACGGGCCGAAGGAGGAAGAGGGTTGATTTCATCACACGGCCCACTGAAGTTTTCGCGATGTCCGTCTTTGGCTCAAAATTAGATTATGAGAGTAATCGCTGATTTTAGCTATAATCATGGCTTATTTCATTAGTAGCTACTGAGCGGATTTTTAAAGAATTACTTTTTAAATCGTTAAAATTTAGTTGCGCAATTTGTGTAGCTTAAGTTACGCAAAGATGCAAGTAGACATCTGATGAAGAGGCAACTAAGACACATAAAGTCGGAAAGTCGGTTATAAGGAAAAGTAACTCTCAACACACACCTTACATACTATTCGGGACAGAAAAATTAAGAAGCACCACTGAGAATTACAGTTTAATTTCTATCTGCCGCTGGACACCTATCTTAACACTGAAAATACATATATAGGAAAGTAAAAATTTATTTTTTCTTCTTCTCTCTTCTCTTAATCAATATTTTATATGAATTTTTAAATGGCTCGTGATAGAAAGATAGTTTCATTAACGAGTTGGCATCTTCAATTTCTGAACTTGACTAAAACTGATGTGTTTTTGCTTTTAAGGTGGATTTCGGTACTTTGTACAGAAGTGAATGTCAGTAATGTTTAATTTTGTAATGTATCCTATTATTTTTATGATTCAGAAGAGTGTAAATTATCCGAAATACGGAAGTTTTGTACCAAACCGTTGTAAAGATGAAATAAAGAGTGATTTTTCTATAATTGTAATTTGATTTTGTTACGTTTTTTACCTGAAATTCAGCCAAAACATATATTTTAAAACGTATCATCTTTTATATGAAACAGTAGAGATTAAATTATCCGAACCACACTGTTGTAAAGTTGTCTAAACCTGACTGAATCTGACCGAAGATATAAATTCGTCCACGAAACTAGTCAATAAAAACCTTCTAAGGAAATTACGAAGTGTTCTTACCTTTAAAATGTGTGTGGGGCTCCATAAAGTCACGCTTGGATATATTGATTTTATTCAAGTACCGAAACGTATAGGATATTGCATTAATACACTAAATAAAGTAATTAGAACCAATTTTCATGACAGTAAGTGCAATTTTTTGGATAAACCCAAAATTTTACGATCCGAACAGTGGCCGGTGCCAATTAGCTCGGATTATCGGGAGCCAAGTGTATTCATAAGCTAAGATATTCTTTAGACCACTAATAGCCAAGTGTATTCATAAGCTAAGATATTCTTTAGACCACTAATAGCCAAGTGTATTCATAAGCTAAGATATTCTTTAGACCACTAATAGCACTGGAAATGAAATAACTCACGCGTCATCTCTAACAAAAGCCCTGAGGTTGCATAACTGTATGACGTTCGTATCGCATAACACCGTTTATCAATCACTTTCACTTTGGATTGCCACTACATTACCTATTACCCCTCGCGCGTTCGATTTGACGATAAAATTCAATAGTGCCATAATTCATGCATCTTCCACATCCTATGCTTTGATAGCCGCCGCCCGCTTGCCCTTTTCTCTCCTTTGATTTCGCTCGAGGAAACTATGGAATCACTCGACCTCTCGATTTTCCAGTTCTCGTCATTGTTCCAGTCGGAGCCAATCATTTGGGCCGGAATAAAAAGTCGTCGGAGGTGACGGCAAACAGACAAGCGTCTTCGCTCATCGGAACGTGCAGCCATGTTCCAATTATTCCGCGGTAAAATTACCTGCGGAATGGAAATTGCAACGAAACCTATTATTGAGTCGGTTCTCTGAATGAAAATCGTCACATTTTTCATCGAGTTATGTCGCGATAAATTTTGCACCGGAAAATTCGAATCAGGTGGTGCAAAATAACTAGAGAAAGAAATGGAAATGGAGCAATGAAGTTATTTGAAAATTAAAGGGAAGAATAATTTATAGAAAAGAGGATATAAAATACACCTGCCATCACATTCCACTGCCACATCTTCCGCATTTCTTACTACAGGTTAAGAAAAGCGTTTACTACATGATGGTGGACACCAGTAATATTAAAAAAATTCTTCAGTGATATTTAGAAATTAGAAACAAGATAAATTAGTCAAACTACGTAGTCGTTGTATTAAAAAGGACTTTGACAGATGATGATGATTATAACAACAACAATAATAATAACAATAGTAATAACGATTATAATGACAACAACAACAGCTTCTATAATGGAAACAGAAGCTAATCCCAATTACATACATTTTAATAAATACTTTAAACAATATCAAAGGACGCACATACACGACAATTGCCTAACTGGAAAAATCTGACTAATCGGGATTCGAACCAGAGACCTTGGGGTTGGACTGCTAGGGTGCTGTATGACCAGTCCGCCTCTACAATTAGGTTCAGTTACAGCTGAGACAATTTCGTAGATATGGGCGTACCGGGAATCTAGCCCAGGACCGCTTTCACCAAAAGCGAACGCGCTACTCACCTTGCTATCCAGAAGCCTTCCGGGCTTCATATTGGAAAATTTGAGCATCCATAGCATCCATTAAAAATCTAGTATTCGTGTATATTTACTGATTATTTCCTCACTGAGTATTAGATTAAGTAATTTTATCACACAGAGTAAGAAGGTTGTCTGAACATTATTATTAAAAGATGCCAGTCGACCGGTAAATTGTAAGAGTGGTCTCATTAGACTAAAATTCGCCTTAATAAAGACATGATTATTATTATTATTATATNACTTCAGAAGAGTGATCTCGAGAAAGTTCATGTCGATTTCTGGAAAATGATATTTGTGCATATGAATTATAAGAAAATTTATCAAACCAAGTGAATTGCACATACTTTTGAAGGGAATATATTAGCAACCTTCAGAATAAAATTTAGTTGCAATAAAATGATTTAATCCAGTTTTCTTCCTTCATAATATAGTATAAGGCAAAAAGATGCATTTAGATAGTTGATACTTTTTACGGTGTAAAGTACGGTAAGAGGCTAAAATGCCACTGAAATGTCAAAGGTACGTGATATTTTCGAAGGAAGTGCTTAAGGTGAATTAACTATACTCGTGTGGTTTGTAGACTTTGTATAGGAGTTTTTGAAAATAAAGACAAAGAAATCTGCAGCTGACCTTCTACCTGGTGATAACATCAAGATACGAATAGAGAATAATCCGCGAGATACGATACCCGAATTAGAGGCATTATTATTGACAATTGCCTTTATGAATGAGTACACCGTTCAATTACTAGCCGGGATATTTCTCGTCTCCCATTACTAACCACAATCATAATTTCCTCTAACTTTTCCCATCTTTTGGTGACAAGAAAATGACTACGGAAGCTTATTTTACGTATCAGAGTCACTATTGCCAAAGAAGAGTTATTAGTTGCAATATTTCTTATTTTCTTTATCTCAATGTGGAAATGAACTATGTTATCCCCCTATTTCATTCATAATATGCAAAATCACAAATGCATTTGTGGAAACTGAAACAAAAGGCTCTCAAACTTTTCCATAAATAATGAGCGTTCGAGAAATTAACTTAAAGACTTAAGTACTGCGCGGCTTCTCACGCGCAGCTTAGAGGAAATCCAGACATGAATGCATATTATAATTCAAGAGGAAAAATAATTTTGAAAACTAAGAGGAATCGCTATGACAACGAAGATTAATAACAAATGTAACATACACCGGATATTTACCATTTGAACAAAACAGAAACTAAGGACATTTTTAAAAACTTATATTAATGAGAAAAAGAATAAGACACTGTAAGTTCAAAAAAGGAGATGAAATACATTTTCATAAAAATTTAATTGATAACTGTCAATCAATTGTGGAAAACCGAGCAAAGATTTACTCTGAAATCACTGTTCGGCAAGGCATTGTCTGGCAAACAGTGGTCCGGTGGGCAAATATTGGCGAGCAATTGTCCTCAAACCATAAAACTGAAAATATTCAACTTCCGTCACGTCTACAACGAGAAGTACTCCAAGCAGAATTCTGTTTGCGGTAGCGTAGTGTATCGACCTGCTGGACTACAAAATTACTATATTTAATAAAGGCAAATATGTTAGGAAACGTTGGACGTATATGCGGACATGACGGATTTATATGATAACACGAAAACATATATTTCTGAATGACAGATTTCAATATCCTACTCGGATCTCAAAGGATGTCAAAATCGGCCTACACTGAGCAACATGCACAGTTTACGAAAAATCTAAGTTTTCGAGGGACAGGAGACGCTGAGTAAGTATGGCGGAGATCTACATCTACATAAATACCCTGCAAGCCGCCTTTCGGCGTATGGCAGGGGGTGTAGACACCAAGCGTTTGAGTTACCTCTTTAATTTATTACTATCGCGTATCGTTCGCGGGAAGAATGAGTTCATAAAATGACTTGTCCTCGCATCTATTTATCTTATTTTACGCTCACTGTCGGATCGGCCGACGTAGCAGGGGGTCGCATAATACCAATTACGTCTTCCGAAAATGTGTTTTCTCTGAATTTATCTAACAATTGCAGCCTAGCTTCTAATCACCTTTGTTTCAAGGATTCCCAACCTGCGTCTGAGAGCATTTGCGCAACGCTTGCCTTTCTATAGTAGCACTTTTTAACAAGTCGTATCGCTGCACTTTCTCGAGTTCGCGAGCATTCGTTTCATTCGCTGGGTCCCATATACGCCGATAGACTTATAGTTCTAACAGTCTTAACATTGCATAACACCTATAGTTTCTGTTATAACGATAACACTCTGATGTTTTTTATACGCGTATCATGAACCTAGAAAAGGAAAGGGTTTATCACCATTCTTTAGTTGCTGCAATGCACCGATTTAAATAACCATCTGGTTCAACAACACGCTATCCACAGCTCTAGAGAAAAACTCTGTCTGGATCCGAAACAAAATTCCTGTAGTATTGTGCTTCTACAAAATGAACTTCGTTAGGTACTCAAATAAAATCCTTAGTTAATTTTAAAAAACACGAAGAGGTCCCCGAAGTTTAACTGGCTTCCTCTTGTTACTACTCGTCCAACGTCATTCTCTTAACTACCACTCCACCTCCCCCACCACTCGGCCTCAGCATCCTTTAACCCTTTCTGCCAGACATCCCTTCGTGTCCCTCCCCTCCCTTCCCTTGCTGTAAGCTCCCAACGCATTCCTCTATTCATTCCCAAATGTACACTACTCTCTGGAAACACGCTCTCTCTCTCTTTCCCTTTCACTCCATCCATCCAGCATGATGCCCTTCACCCTTCCCTACGCCTCTCCTTCATCTTCCTCCTCTTACACCACTTTCCTTCTCTGTCCCAACCGTCCTTTTTCATTTCTTTCTCCTTTCTTCGCATCCACCCTTCCCTTCTCCCAACATCTTTCTCCAATTTCCCTCTCGTCTCGCCTCCCTCGGTTTCCTCAACTCCTTCCCAATTCCCACTCCTATCTTTTCCACCATTAACTCATTCAGGTATCCCCTCGATTCCTTCCTCATTCTACTCCGCACCTTTATTACCTACTTTCCCAGTCTATCTCCGTTCTATTCCCCGTACTTCAGAGCAGTGCGCGCGCGGCACACCACTGTGTTTTATCCAAACAATGTGTGTACCGCGTAATATCCTGATGTATCATGTTCAAATTTTGCATGAAATTTACGCTTCATTTCTCTAGATATTTTGTTAAATTCAATTTGTGAAGGCATTTATTCGTGGAAGGCCATAATAATGGAAACGAAATATCTTGTGCACTTTCGTAGATTATATTAATGCGACATATTTCGCTAGCAGGCTAACATCATCAGGCAAGGTTGTTTTGCAATTCATCAATATATATACAAATTCGCAAAACAACTGTGCCTGATAATACTAGCTTGCTAGCCAAACAAATTAATAAAATCTGTGAAAGTGTACGAGATATTTGTTTTCTATAAGATGTTTTTGTTGTCCTATGGTAATTCGTGATGAATATTCCTTAGTATTTAGCTATATAACGGTTGTAAACCATAAACAGCTTGTAGCATTCACATCGGATCGACAACAATTAAAAAAATTTAAAAAGCAATCAAATTAACAACCAAGAAAAAGCAGAGAAATGTAAATTAATAAACAAACTTATATAGTGTATATTCAAAAGACAAATGACGGGGGAACGAGATAAAGCATGACTATTTAATAAAAAATAGTAATAGATGAAAGATAGTACACTAGTACAGTGCATCCTTTTTCGAGGTAAAGGTATACTGAAAGCAGCAAACGGACGGTGAAGTGCGCCGTGAAGTTTAATTGAATACTGAAGTGTCCCGAGGAAGAAAAAATGTTGGGATTCACAGCCATTGAGCTTATCAACCGGTGTCCCGGTACGCACTTGTACCGCGGGTAATACAATTATTATTATTTTTGTAATACAAACCGTGATGACCAATAAAACGACAACAGATATGTCGTTCTCTATTGTCGGAAATCGTGCAAATAACCATCTTCGCTCAGGCAGTTCGTTAGTACCGCTGCGCAATGTGAGCACTTTGATGAATGGGTTCGCTCTTCTCTTATAAACCGTTATGGCGTCGCCACAATAAAACAGATGGAATCAGACCACCGTCTGAGAGTCGAATGGTACATTTATGTATACAAACAGATCTATTGAAAGTAACGTATAAAGTTTTCCCATGTTTACGTCTTAGAAACACAATGAATATGATCACTGGCATTAAGCGATACATGGTGGAATATCATGATGTACAAATCCACATAATTTATAGCAAAAGTTTACCGTTTTTGGCGTGAGTTTATGTCATCTGCAGTTCTGATGACGGCGTAAACTCACGCCGAAACCGGTGGACGATTGCTATAAATTATGTGGATTTGTACAAGTTTTGTCATTAAATGTATTAAAGTATATTAACAATTAAGATGTTCCGTGCTTTAGTTCTTTTTTGTTATGTGTGACTTTGCGGGCTACGAAAATCCCTCTTTCCAAGTCTGAAGAAGGATTTAAAAATTTCGCAAACTTCGCATTGAACCGCTGTTTCTTAAGAAAGAAAGGTGAAGATTCTTGATAGATCTCCAACTACATACCTTGTATACAGGGAGTTACAATAGGAGTGCAAGATTTTAACTGCGCGCCATTTCGACTGTTATGATTTGATAGTTCGATGATTGTAACTCGTCGATAGGAAACGAGAGTTAGTAAACCTGGAGCGCTACACGGCACAGTAAAGCGTCATTATTGTTAAACATTACTATAAAAATGGTGAAGGTATAAAATTTTAATTAAAATTCAAATCTTGCACTCTTATCGTAACAAGGTTTTGTGGATCCATCACACACGTGGAATTATCAACCTTAGCACAAACCACTGTTAACAAAATTCCCTTTTATCTTCTGTTTCATCCCTACCCCACCTTCTCCACCACCCCAACTCATTTTCACTCCCAGTTGCTGCATAGCCTTCCTCACACATCCACTCCCGCACGCTTTTCACACGTCGCTCAAGCATTCCCCAAGCTAACATCTTCTCTCAGTTCCAAAAGCCTTTGAAAAATGCCCCTCTTTCTTTCTCACCCGTAAGGATTTCGTTTAATTAATTTTTTAACGCTTTCCCTCTCGTTTTAACAAGGTCCTTTCCCATTCCCCCGTCGAGACTTTGTTTCGGATAGAAACTTGCGGCAGAGACTCCCGCCGCATTTAGTGTGTAATTGTGCTGCATGATCCTCTCAACTGTGACACGTTCTCAGCGACAAGGGCGGAGCCTCTGATTTAAGGCTCGAGCACTATTCGCCATCGCCCTTTCTCCACACGTATTGCATATTATCTATTCAACCGACGACTATAGTCCCATATAGAATTCATAGGGATTCTAAGCGACTTTTGGTGGAGTAAGAATTACCTTCCAGCAACCCAGCCCGATCAAACTCAACCCAAAGAAAGAATAAATAATTTCGTTGTTAAAGAAAAGCCACATTCACGGTATAGTCAGGTATTAATCTTCTGGACCTTTTCAATAGAATCTCAAGAAAACCACAACCACATGTACCCAGAAGATAAATTATTATTCTGATTAATTATTACTCAATTTTTCGATACCCAGGTATGCCATGAATAANTCCTATCCTGCGTCCTAAGTTATCTGAGTAACGGTCGCTAATTTTTTATAACAATATTTCTACGAAACGTATATTTCGTTGTACCTTTTCTAATTTCGGATACAACACTTTTTGGCAGTGTCCCATACACTACGTGCATACTTAAGATGAGGGCTAACTAACGCGAAGAAACTGCCTTCAGCAGTTTCTTTGCGTTGGCTGAAGGCGAAGGCTTTCAGAGAAAAATCTACAATGCGGAATAACGCTCACATAAGAAGGGGAGCGAAACAAACCAGCGAAAACACAGACAGAAATGTAATCATAAAATCAGCTGTAATATAAGAATGAATTTAAATGTCGACATTGCCGTCCCGTCCTATGATGGGGTTCCATGGAGAGTGCATGGTCTTCAACTACGGGTGAGGTCTTGTACCTGAAAATAATTAAGGAGAAAAGTAGACGGAAAGAAAACGGTATATTGCTGATGGTTTTCACTTGTGTTTTTTTGATAGAATATAACAGAATATGAAGATCAACTACAATTGTTAAACTTGTTAAATAATATTCTATATTTAAGTGTCATAATAACTTCTAAATGGAAACAGGAAGCAATGAAATTCACTTTCAAAAATGCTATTAACAATAAAGAAGGACGAACACACTCAACCATTCCCTAACAGGAAAAATCGGACTAGCCGGGATTGGAACCGGGACCTAAAGGTTGGAGCGCCACCTTGGAGAGAGGTGTGCTTTGATTTACAGACACAAGTTGCTACAGTTTGCACGCAGTTATAGTTTATAGTTTACACTATACAATTTCCAAGCCTTTTACAATTAATAATTAATTTTTATTTTAATTAATACATTAATCATTTTGAATATGGATTAGTTACAACGAATTGTGGTGCCAAGGTTGGTGCAGAGTGAGCTTTTCTGGTTTTAACAGAAGAAGGAGAAGTTATTATTAACTATAATGCACTATGTTTACATTTTTGCTAAAAGGCATGACTTACGATATTATCCTTCACAGAGTTATGGGTAATAATTGCAAAGCTCTGGAAAAAGTAATTACAATTAATAGAATCGATAGATAAAGCCACTACTATGTGAAACTCCATTACAATAATGGTTGAAATAACAATATTCAAGCTTCACAAAAATTTGTGAAGCTTGAACATTGTTATTTCATAGCTGAAATCGGTCGCTAATAAAGAAAAATTTTGCGAAGCTTAAGCATTGTTATTTCAACC
>KZ308664.1:172580-191590 GCA_000376725.2 Ladona fulva
TTGTTATTCCTTTGGGATTTTCGTAGGTTTTCAACCTACTAAGTTACCTTCCTTTATTATATTTATATATATATTATGTACATTATTTTCGAACAAAAGGGAATTCAAAATCGCTAATGAATTCTCTAGGTATTAAAGATCGCAAACGAAGAAATATATTATCGTAATTCTCATATATTTGTCCTAAGAAAGATCGAAAATATGAGTTCGTAAATGAGAGCATTAAAGCGACTGTCATTCGAAAACCTGAGAAATTATTTTAGTATTTTACCACAAGTAGATTCTTCCGCTTAACCGTTGGAAATAATTGGATCAATTCTAGATTCCGCTACCTTCCGTACGATTTTCCAACGTTTCGTAGTTCCGTATCTGGAGGCAGGATGGGTACCTACAGAGGATGGTAATTCTCTAGTTTCAATGCTTAAATAAGAAGTGGAACAAATCAAAATCTGTGTTATTTTGTTTCATTTCCTTCCAAAACTTTTCGTAGTCAGTGATAAAGGTGTTGGGTTCAAACCAGTCCTGATCTGGATGCAATAATGAGAGATAAGAAAATAGATTGTGTTCTACGGAGTGGAAACGATATTTCAAAGAATGGCAAATATGAAATACAGTGACCCAGCACACGAATTTTCGTCTAACAAAGATATTTTCGCTGTTTTTCGGACTCGTATAACGAATATAGATCAGGCTAAGGAATATTTTGGTGAATGTGTGCGTTAACATAAAGAAGCAAATATGAAAGGTTGGGCCGTTCCAGTATCTCATCTTTGTATGTGTGGCAAAGAAATCACATCACCTCATCACACAGGGATTCCCACCAACCCAATGGTCCGTGTTCAAGACAGCGAGAACTTAGCCGCCTGATAACATCACAATTCTCCTAAAGAAAATATTTCGATAACGACTGCGATTCTGGAACGTATTATCTTCGATAGCCGAATACTGTGTATAGAAATTTAAAGGGAAGGTAGATGAAGTGAGAAGATAGAGAGGAAATGACATGAAGTAAAGTTTTTACTTGCGCATATTATCGAAACGGCATCAGATTAGATATCATTATCGTGGGATAAGGAGGAATAAGGGATAATTTTTCAAAAATATTAAGGGAGTGAGGGCCTATAGGTAGTCATGTAGGTAACGCGTTCACGGTAATATCTCATCTACCGTATTTTTTTCTCTTTCTCTCTTTATTTTCAGGCTTTCAATGACGAGGATTAGCTGACGATCCGATATGAACATTGCCCATACAACGAGTGCCCCTGGCTGAAATAACCATTATCAATAAGATAATCTAATTTTTTAGAATTGATCATGTCATAACAGTTAGTTCAGCGAACCAATGTTAACTTTCGATATGTAATTTCATATTGTAACTGTAACATGTAAACTTACATTCTCTGTATTTAGTAATTTATAATTCGGTTTTCATTATTGCTCTCGTTCTTGATTACCCTAAATTCATTGTTTCATATGTCGTTCTTATATGCATTTGCTGTGTTTTCGCGGGTTTTTTCACCCCCTCCTCTGTCGGTGATTTCCCGCAACGTGGGTTTTTTTTCTTTGTCAACCTTCAGATGTAATGATTTTTTCCCACACCGCACTCTTTCAGTAATAATTATATTTTGTACATATCACAATGACATACGAGGTTAGGAGGAAGAGAGGCCCACATGGGCCTAACCTCGCCAACAAAGGGTCTATCTATCTATCTAACCTGTTCGACTTCGGTGAATGGAATTCCGGGTTCGATTCCCGGTGGCAGCTCACGTGCGAGGCGACCTCAGCTGTCGAAGCAATTTAAAAATTACAACTACTCATGACGGAGTGAACAGATCCCAGAATCCACCACTGGAAGACAACCACTTGATCGGTAAATTTCGTTAACTATTAAGGCTCGTTATTTCCGCATCCCGCATTTGAAGCAATCCAATGCAAATGAAATTGGCATATTCGAAGTTTCTTCCAAATGGACAGAATTGGATTAGTTCCCGAGGGAACGGTCTTCATGAATGCCACCACGAGACTCACATCGCATGTCTCCCTCTATCGCTCTTCTATCATTTCACTCAAATAAGCCATCCTCCGCCGTCTGCCGCTCCCACACACATTCCCCTTTTCACTCCAATCCTACATCATGTAAACCTCCCTGTTCTCTGAAAAGGACGCTCAGCGGTTTGACCCTCAGAAAGGGAGTGTCTAATTCCGATGGACTGCCTTCCTTGTCATTCCTCGGACCATCTAAGCCTTTTACTTTTCCCACATGCCCACAATCCTTTAGTGGGGGGTTAAATGAGGCATACGAGATCCTAGCTACGGAACCTGTATCACAATGGATTCCTCGACACCTAGTATTCTCTCCTCTTATTGGTTCATCTCCCTTGGAGCTGAGGGCGGAAGACTTACCATTCGAATTGGTTCGGAAGCAAAGACAGAGGAACAACTCAAATTACGGGACTTGGGAAGGAGGATTCATTTCAGCACCTGAGAAATCCGGATCTCTTGTAAGGAGCTGCCACAGGGGGTGACTTTGAAAGGACATTTTGCATATCCTTTGACTAAGGTATGTACTTGGACAACACTAAACCGACGAAGCTACGAATATCATTCAGCAATTTGAAATTCTGCATTTGAGTTAAATCCTATTCACTATAGGATGATTATCAGAGAGGAAGCAGTTTAAGGTATCACACTTCGTGATCAGCTTATTTGTAAAATCGAATTTCATAAATGTTCGTGTATATTTATGATATGATTTTCATAATTGCTTTACCTGCCTCTACGTGTTTATAAGAGTGTTTGCCTCATTTTGCTACGTATACGTATGGAAATAACAAAATCTTTCTGTAAATTTCAATTTAAGAGTTGCACTCCAATGAGATAATTTCTATACTTAGTTCATAATTCAGAATATTAAGCAATCGTAAAAAAACGACTTGACTACACATACCAGTCATTGAAGCACCTCCTTCAGATCCATATTGACTGAGTTATATCATTAAATAGAAAATATTCTCCCAAGAGATAAATTTCGCAAGATAATGGGGCATGACAGATGCGGCAGAAAATTGTAATTTCTTCTCCGTAAATAAGAAATTTCCATAAATAGTGTTTGAGAACCAGAAAACAAGGACTGTAAAATTTAAATTTCAGCCAATTATGATAAATGGTATATATTGAATACTTACTATCNGTCGCCGGAGAATGCAATTGAAAGTTAGATGTTAGGGAAAAGACTGGGAAAAATCAAGACAAAAGCTATTGCGTGATAAAAAGGAAGAAATTAGTTACCAAGAAATGAAGGAAAGGCGTTTTTATATTATACAATTTTCATACTTATTCACGAACTATAAAATCCCTATCTCAAAGTCAAGGATTTTATGGTCCGTGAACCCACCGAGGGAGACAACACATTCAGTGTGCGCTCGGGTGGTAACCACTCTACTTTTACTTTCAAATGGTGAAGTTTATCTTTCAGCGTCTGGCGCCGAATAATTTCTATTAAATGCAATCCTAATCGGTGCCTCGGAAAGTCTATTGTTTCGAAATAATTTCTACATTTTGCGTATGGGCATCAGATAAACGATCAAGTAAGCGTTTTGGGGGCTAAAGATGTAACATTCGTACTTGAACTAATAATATTTATGTTTTGGAGACTGTAAGGTCCGATATTATAATGGTTTCTTAAATTGAAGATTTTAGTTCAACTATGATCTCCACTTTAACTCTATCAAGCCAATGAAAACGCAGGTTCCTAAAGCGAAAAATTGTGAAAGTTCAGTTAAAGTGTGCATTATGACGCCGGGTCTAAGATATACACGTTTAGTTAAAATTCACCCGATCTAGGTGATCAAAACCGTACCTAGACTAGATTTCAAATCCATCAGTCTGTAAAAAGTTCAAAATTGATTTGTAGATTTTGGTGAGGAGTATTTCTGTTCTAAAAACGTTGAGTCCTATCATTATATGCATAAAGTGCGAATTGTTTCTTCTGATTGTCCATTTTTTCGAATTCGAATTCGAATAGCAGGATTTATTTGCGATTAAGCAAGAAATTTGAAAAATAAGTAGCGAAATCGAATGGAACGATTTGAATCTGCTTAAGTCTCACTATACAGGCTCGAAAGTCACTAGTAGCACGCGTCCCACCGGTGAAGAAGGAGTGCCTTAGAAAATGGTAAATTTCTACACATGAATATGTAAGACAACATCGATTTATAACTCGCAAAATAACTAACCATTCCGAAAGTATTCACATGAGAACTAGGCTGAAGTAAATCAGTATTATGCACAGAGTTTTTATCCTCATGAAACTCTTACAGAGAGGTCAAACACATTGTGGAATTTTTTGTCACGGCTTGGCGCTAGACGTAGGACGCAAGCGATTTACAAAAGCACGGATCCAGATGACACATTTTTCCCGGAAAAAGAATTTTTTAACTCTCCCTTTTAAATATAATATAAAATCTACGAAAATTATTGTACATATAGTCTTTTTTATTCAGAACATGCGATATTTTGGCCTAACGCAGGTGAAAACTTTTAAGTGTTTAAAAAGAACGCATTTCGTAACCCAACAAATATGCATATGGGAAATATCGTTCTCCTTATGAACCGCATGCCTTCTTTTTACGGTTTTGAAGTATTTCTTTGGTATTTGTCGCATTTTCGAGCGCAGCTGCTGTTTCCCCGCGACTCCCAAACCGTAGTGTGTTCTATTTGGGACGAACTTCTGCAACTCCATTCATCCTCTCAGCGTCAATGGTGTCACACGCATATTCTCAGCACGAATCCCGAAGTTTTTCAGTCGCGCTCGGTGTAAATGGCAGTTTCCGCGGATGAATCATTGCTTTTAAATTTAACTGCCGAACAATAACGTAAATTTTCTGTCTGGATGCGGAGAAGAATAAGTGTAACTTATTCCCGTCGACGGAAAATATTATTAGTTCAGGAGAGAAGACATTCATCTTGCAGCAGTTCCGAATTAAGAACATATATCATCCGTTCTCCGGAAGAGTTCAAATCAACGGAATTCGAGGCGAGGGAAAGAATCGAAAGAAAATTTTGCAACCCAAGTAATCTCCTTTTAAAAAACGTATGGGATGTACTCGTGATACATGAGCAAACTTAAAGCGTATTTTTTTGGATTTCAGTTTTTATTTCCTGGCTCATGTAGCTCCTTCTTTGTGAAGGAGGCTAGCATATCTTTCATATTTCCCGAGCAAATTAATCAGAGAATGATTTCGGGCTCAAGTAAAACCTGTTTTCCGCTGGAAGATCCCGCTGGAAATTATCAAGACACAGCTGCAATTATGGTTATGCATGATAATTCTCTCAAGTCATAAACACACCCAAAATGTTCTTGAATGTAAAATTTAAAAATATTGAAACTTTTCAACATAAACAAGAATAAGGAAATAAAAAAATTGTAATTTCCACACTTTAAATGTATATTTGATGACCGGTTTCGGCTACATTGCCATCATTACCTGATATTCACTTCCTCATATTGTCGTTCCACGAAGTCCGGCCAAATATTATTGAATTTATATACGAGGGTTGGCCAAAAAGTGATGCCCTAATTTTTTCTACACAAAGGTGCTAGTAAATCGAAATTGTAGGTTCGAATTTTCTAACGTTTCCCGTGTATATATGCATAGTTTCAGCTTTCTCCAGAAGTTAGCAGAGCTGTAAAAAGCTTTCAAAACGGAGTCTGACCGTGATACACGTTACAGACAACGTGCTGTGATTGAATTGTTGTACGCGGAGGAAGGAACGGTATGGAATATTTACAAACGTTCATGTAAAGTCAATTGAATATCTGTAGTCGATAGAAGTACAGTTGGTTGCTGGGAATAGAGGGTGAGTGAAACAGAAGGTGGTTGAAATTGAAAACTTGGGTCCATAATCAGAGCGAGGACTGGTACCGACAGGGCATACATGCCCTAGTGAATCGCTGGAGGAGGCAGATAGAACTGAAAGGAATTATGTGAAAAAATAGATTAAGTAGATAAAACATCATTTCTTCATGTGTACATTTCATTTTAGTAGAATATATAATTTTTGAGAAAAAATGTTGGGCATTACTTTCTGACCAACCCACGAAAAATCCTGAATCGTAATAAATTGAGTTCCATACTATGAAGCATAATTTATATTTAACTCTAACATTTTCTGTTAAGAACTCTTTATGGATAGAAATATTTTCATGTATATGATTTCTCATTCATCGTAGATAAAAATGATTTCTACAGCTGAAATTGAGGTACAAATCTGCGATTTATTCAACATTTAGAAGTTATTTTGCTTAATTAGAAAAATCTTATATTACGCGTTTAAGGTTTTTGTATCGCACAGCAAGATTTTCCATAATTTCTTAAAGTTTTAAGCTTCATAGAATGGCGTGGACGAAACAGCGATGGATTCAGATTTGTTTTTGCTGTTTTAAATTCTAATCAGTACTTACTTTATTATTTCAATACGTCTTTATTGTTATTACATTTTATTCTCTGAGGTGAGTTGCATCTTAGAGATCATGAAATTCACTGGGTAGTCGAATGAAGATAAGGAACGAAACGCAACCAAGCACTGATAAGCCTTTTGTGGAAATTGAACGATAGTCCTATAACATTCGTTGATTACGAGGGTATAAAATACACTCCGCGGTCGGTTTTGCTGGAGAAAACTTATTCCGTGACAGAATTGACTAGAAATTATTTGCTTTTCTTTCATTAACTTGTTAGTCGACGTGGAGCTTGTACAATACTCTACAAAATATAATGAAAGATACAGAAGAGAATTTCATCAAGGCCAACAAAATTGGAGTAAAACTGACCCCATACTGCTAATTAAGAGACATTTTAGAGCTACTGCCGAAGGGTAAAATTTTTTATACGTGTTAATTTGATACCATGAACCAAAAAATAACCATCTTCGTAATTAATCACAAGTTATTATCTCGTTACAACGCATCGAAAAACGTAATTGCCATTTTGACCTTAACGATATATGTAAAATATCAATTTATGTCGTTTCCAGTACTGCATGCTATTCAGATAGCTATAAAACGTCTTAAAACTGGAAATAAAATATTTCAAGGAACTCCACGTTTGTATAAAAAATCAAAACTTTTTAGATTCCTATTAAAATAATAGCTGGCATAACCGCAAATACCAATCAGAATCATAGCCTAATTTGTCAAATCCGAGTAGGCCACATGAAGGCTGAGGTTGACTTTGGACAGGATTTAGCTAAGTATTACGCGCCAATACCCTTATACTACGCCTAACCTAACTATCCTAAGAAAACTACGACGCTAATACATCATTGAAACGTACAGTGAAAATAAAGCAAAGTTACAAATAGCAAATAATTAATCTGTACACTATATGTTGCAGTCTTTATACCTAATCGATTCTAGGGGCGGGCAAACCAATCCTTATTTAAACGACCAGGTATTCTCCGATATTTATTTCCATAGTCCGTTTCAATGAATTATAATTTTCGTAGTTTTTTACTCCTTGTTTCTAACTTTCGCCCTTCTTAATGCTTCTTAGCCTTCTAGAGATCGTTAAAAACTCTACCTGATTTCTATTTCATTGACGAATTCCATAGCGTTCACAAAATTATCCGATAAAATTATTAATGTCTATTTATTTTATTACATCAAATAGATTATGCATTGAATGATTAATTTACTTTTAATTATCACATTCCTTTCATAACCGAGTTGACTCGTCGCCAGGCGCTCTGTTGCCGAGCAGTTTTGCGGTGAGGAATCTTGCGCCAAGTTTTCTCGTAGTCTCGCGAGAGGCGCTGAAACCACAACTACATCAATATTATTAAATAATTCAATTTTTCGCCATATTGTTTATTATAGTATATACGTAGATCTTGAATTTTTGTGACGAATGTTGTAGCTGATTGATGGATGCAATTTTCTACGGCAATTTTGCAATTTATTTAGGGAAAATGTCAATAGTACTGAATAAAAATTTCGTTCTTCAAGGAGCAACATAGATAATTTTGACAAATATCCACACTTCAGGCATCGGTGGTTCAACGGTAGAATGTTCGCCTTCCACGTGAGCGGACCGAGTTCCATTCCGAGGTCGACGCAAGAAGTTTTCCTCCTAAAAAGTATTGATAGTTCGAACTCACGTAACTACAGATACGTAATTGAAGTTTTATGGGAGGTATTCGAAGGGGCTACCCTCCTGTCTTTGGGCAATGCCAGGCAAGTATTATCAAAATTAATTTTTATGATGGTCTTCCGGATAGCCAAGTGAGCAACGCGTTCGACTTCGGTGAAAATGGTTCTGGTTTCGATTCCCTGTGGAGCCCAAGTGCGAAATGACCTTAGCTGTCGAAGCACTTTTAACAATACTACTACAATATATATTTTATACACCCCTCCAGCGTTTCCCCGTAGCCAGAGGGATAAATCACAACGTACTTACAAATAAATACCTAATCGTACTTGAAATAAATTGCTCATATTTATGGATCCAGAAACAGCACTCTTTGACGATTCACGATTAAGATAATGCAATTAGAATAGATGCGAGAATATAAACTAAAAAGATACAAGAAACAGAAGCTGAGGTAAAAATTAAATGCCATATACGGCATTAATGGAAGTTTACGGTCTGTACGTTATACACGGAGGCAATCGACGGCCTTTCGGAATGCGGAATACATCCTGCGTATCACCGCTGACGCATGGACCTATATCTTATAAGTATGGCATACCATATGTTGTATAAACTAATATAACGAAGAGAATGATAACTAATTGTAGGAATTCAGAACTTTGAAGAAAAGCGGAGGCCCAAAATATCTCGGTGGAAAATGAGAAAAGAGCGGCGCCGTATTCAATCAACCAAGCAACCCATCCATTTCACTTCTCCTCATCTACCATATAGTAACTCTATTTTTGGAAACAAATAAAAGACATTCCATCAACGTATAGGTTCTCCTTGGCCTAGGATGGCTTGTCAGCAGGTGCCTTTCAAACAAAGATAAAGCGCAATTTCTCTAAGGTAATTCGTCACGTTAACAACATATTAGCAGGATAAGAAATAAAATGTTATTTCTATGAATGTTAACAGTTAGAAAATACATGACAAAAAATGATTATATATTAATCAGAAGAAGGGAAAAATGTTTACATGTTATCACAACTTTTAAAAATAAAGTGACATTAAATTCATTATTACTAGGGAAGCAAACTATTGTTGGATGATTATCATAACAGATAATTTTTATAAAAAGAGTAAGGATAGCATAGTGTGTATATATTATTATTTTTAACTGAACCGATACCCTATTAACCCCCGCATTGCTGCTTCAATTTCTCTCTCCAGCATTTTTGGATTTCCCCATTTTTACCAGGAAATAAACCTTGCCCTTCTCCCCTCCATTACCCGTGGTGAAAATCGTACATTATGGCGATCTTTTATTGAAGCCAGCCTCTCGAAAAGAGATTTGATAGAAAAGAGTTAGTTTCTCCATCTTCCACTAGCGGTCTTTCTCTTCGTTGAATAGCCCCAGCCGAAATGACTTCCGCTTCATCGAAAAAAATTTTAGCTACGAACAAAGCCTCCCACGTACGTAAATTATAAATGAGCCCTCCTCGTTTTATTGCCATCGCACGCGCTGCAGAAGTTGCGGATTCACCTTCTTGCATTCTGAGACAGAAATTCGAATAAATGGCCCAAAATCAATCCGCGGGCATCATCGGGAATCAAAGGTAAAGAAACGAGCTATATAAATCACCAACAGTAACACCCGGGGCCTTTCTTCCCGTTCATCCAACATAAACTTCCAATCTTCCTCTTCTTTTAGATCAACCCTTCCAACAACCGCAAAGGACATTAAAAATCGGCCAAAATCGGAATTTTGTGCAACGTCACCACCAAATACATCCACTACAATCGCTTCGGAAGGTTGGCTTCGGCATCGGATGAAAGATTAGGACGTATGAGCCGAGTAAAAATAAAAGCGGAGTCTAAGAGAGAATGGGAAAAATACGATGAGTTTCCTGGAGGTAAGCCACCACGGACCTGAAGCTTCCTTTTTTATCGCCCTCCTAAAAACAAGGATATGAGTCATGGAAAACTGCCTGCAATCTGATTGGAAGATGGCTTGGAAATGATGTACACTCCACGAGAAGGAGATGCTGGGCTGGATTAGTTCGAGGGGCGGCCACAGAAGGAATCGTGAGGAACGGAAAGGAGATGGCACGGTCTGAAGGAGGATAGAAATCCGGTCTGCACAAAGGGGGTGGGTTCGAGAGCAGTAAGGGGAAGGAAGTCAGAAGAATAATAATAGGGTGCAGAGCACGTGAAGGGCGAACCGGAAGGACAGCGAAGAGGTTTATCGGAGAGTCGGCCACTCCGCGAGCTGGTTAGAAGTCCATTCCGTGGATCGAGCGTCTATCTGGAGCTTCATCTCTCCCTCAAGCACCAAACCGCCGCTGGAGGGGGCCTTAAGAGACCCCTAAGTCCCATCGCGGTGAAGAGGTACATCCTTTCAGGCCCTTCGGCACACGCGCACCCCACCTCCGCCTTCCCCACCTCAACCCCTCCGCGCCCTCCTCGAGGAAAAACCCGGCTTCATTAGTACGGAAGATGGAATGGGGCAATGAATAATACGGATGATTACCGGACGTAACAAGGTGACGAGTGGCACTTTAACTAAGTCCTCTAAATGGTGTTTCTCGCTCTTTTTTCGCCTTTCGCGCATGCGCGCCGCCTCTTATCCCTATGAAAATATATTTTCTATCTCATCTTTGCCATTTCGCTACCGTATGTCACGTGACCTACTACTGTAATCACGAAGTCCCCGTCGCTACCCAAAAAGATTTTTTCCTCTTCCTCTGTCATCGCGTCACGTGACCTCGTCGCTCCTCCCGCGTCTCTTTCTCCACCTCTTTGAGACGGAGTTAATCATTTCTCCCCACTTCTCTATTTACCCTTCCCTCCCCCATACTCTTCCTTGTACCCCTCTCCCCTCACCCTAATCTACCAACTCACTCACCTCAATAACCCCCGAGTGCTCCGGTGGTTTTAAGACTGCGGTAGTTTAACTCTTTTGAAGGACAGAAACGATATTTAGTTACGGAGGACTTAATCTGTCTGGAAAGATATAAAAGTTTTCCGCGGTCGAGCGAATCTGTTTAAAGTAGCCGTTACTACGTAACGTATTATTTAATTATTTTAGTTGAGAGGAAACCTGGCTTTCTGTCTCATTTAAAAATAAAAGATCGTATTTTATACACTATTTCGAATAAAAGCTTCCACGTGTCACCCTACCACTTGAGAGATTAATTTTATCGATTAATATTATTATTGTATTCCTAAGGCAAAGTTAGGATAAAACGGTCTCTCTTCCAAATAACCTCTGGAGATTATTGCATGATAATAATATTCCACTAATAATCAAAAGCAACTGAATAAAATTCACAGATATAGGGGGTGATTTGTGGAAATACTCCATGTTTGAAGGAGAAGAGACTGTAATTTTCCACAGGATATTAATACAGACACAACCAGGTTTCAGCGAATGTTCGCCATCATCTTTTTCTTCAAACATGATGGCTGATGATGAAGGCCATCATTCGCTGAAACTTGGTCATGTCTGTATTAAAATCCCGTGGATAAAGTTCAAAGTCTCTTTTCTTTCTAGCAAAAGAAACTGCCTACAATTAATTTAAATCAAGAAAAANGCCGTAGTAATTGTATTTTACGGCTTCACTTTCCTGAGACTAATTGCTTAGATTCTTCGCATTCGGGTCTCTTGGAAATACGACCCCCTGGTACTTCCTCATCCACTTCTTTCTCCTCAAGAGTTTATTAAAGAGGAGCCATTGCCTATCTCTTTATGCTCCTCTTCATGATGATTCTACCACAAAAGAAGCATGCCCAATTAGCGCGGGATTTTTCTCTCCTATTAACGGAAACATGGAGGACAGACCTAAAGGGCGCAGATTGCATATTTTCTCAGAGGTGTGAAAGTTGGCCGAAGTATGGCTTTTTTAGAAATCTCTCTAGTCGGAATGAAATAGGAATGAGATTTCTCCAGATAATTTACTTTTAACTGAATGAATACAGTATTTAATTTGCTGGATCTTTTGCCTTCTTAGACTTCAACCTGCTCGTGGGGATACTGTTGCAGGAAGATTTCATGAGATTCTAACCGGGTAATTTCGAATCGGAGAACTAAGTAATCAAAGTATCGAAGTACTGAGATTCAATCTCAGAATCTTAAAAATTAGGTAGAAAGTTTGTATGTGTGTGTTTATATTAACCTTAAATTAGAGATCTAAATGTCAAAAAGCCTTCAAACTTTGAGAATCGTTAAATATCTTTCCCGGTTGATATGATAATACGCTACTTTAAATTCATCTTATTGTCCCGGGTTCGACCCGTGACGAATCATAGTGTTTCCATACACGTAGAGTTCACTTTTATCGCATGCAGGGTTTCTTCCGTTTGAAAAATTAAATTAGAAAGAATAGTTTTACGAAATCGAGACGAGCAGCAAAAGATGAAAAATTGAATGATAATTCTTATTTTGGCCATGCAATATTGCTTTCGATACGAAATTGCGAGAATTTTTATGAAACGCAGGAACATGTTGTGAATTTTTATGGTCGTATACAACCGGTCTCCCTGACGTCAAGCCAATTGTTGAATCCAAGCTTATCCACTTAAGTTCACTTTTATCGCTTGTAGGGTTTCTTTCGTTCGCAATGTTAGATAAGATAGAATAGTCGCACGAAATAGAAAAAAGCACCAAGAGAAGGGAAATTGAATAGAAATTCTTATTCTAGTGGTGTTATGTTGTTATATTTCCAAAAGAGAATTTTGATCAAACAAACGAAGGTTTTGTAACATTTTGAGGTTGTAAACAACCCCTCAACCCAGAGAATTAATTACTTTGTTGAATCCGAGCTCATACATTTCCCTGTAAATAAATTGTAAGCCATATTAAATACATTTTAAGAACTAATGATAGACTATGTGAAGAGGAAGAAATTTTATGGGATTTTAGCATTTGCAGTTACGAATGATTTTCGTTGACGAATTGCAGTGAAACATACGGCCATCTAGGAGAGTTTTATTAATCAGCTCATATTTTCTAATGAGGTTTCGAAATGATAAACCTTCAAAATATTCTTAACCTCGAGTACATATATAACAGCTACATCTACGTATCTACTCTGAAGGACTACTATATTTATTCCTTTCTCTATTTTCCCCGTTGAGAATCAACGGACACTTCAGTTAGTAGTATATACTAATATATTTACATTAGGATTTTATAGTAGTTTATGATCTTAGTATTTAGAATCATAAAGTAGTTTTCTTTCTTTCTATAAATGGTAAGCTACTGCAATAATGGAAACTTTCATCTCTTTCTCGAACGTAGTAGTGGTATTGTTAAAAGTGCTTTGACAGCTTAGGTCATTTGCACGTAGGCTCCCACCGGGAATGGAACCCGGGACTGCTTTTACCGAGGTCGAGGCGCGTTACCCACTTGGCTATATGCTTGACCTTAATTATTGTAACTCTTTATAAAGTCATACTTCTTATAACTGATTAAACTCAAACGATACGAAACATTTATAGTCTTGGAAAATTGGCTGAAGAGTGCTCACGGCTCCTGCCATACGCCAGAAGGGATATTAACGCTATATTTGTTTTTAGATAATCAAATTTATATATAATTTCAGCAAAGCAGTAATTGGTACACTACATTATGCATATTACTTATTAAACATTTCATAAGAAAAATAGAACTAAGCAAGTACAAAAAACATGGAATAAAAGCATAAAATGAAAAAGAAAATACATAGATATCGATAAAAAACAAGTGTTAAAACATTTGAGTCCCAATGACCCTCATCCATCTACGTCAGGGATTCTCCGAATAAAATATTTTTGGTTGGAGCATTTAGAACAATTACGTTAAAAGGTACTTTCTCATGTTTCTCTTTACCTCAGAAATTGTGCTGAGATTGAACATGTAGTCAGGTAGATTATTAAAAATAGTAGGGATCACAACATTTAACCTGTTGCCCCCATACTGGTTATATATACTTGGAACACAATAGTAATTTTTTCTTGTTGTCATATGATGTCTCTTAACTCTTTCAATCTTATAGGTATTGTTAAAGTAGTTATCCAATACTAGTATATAGATCAGTAAATCTTCTACTGGCAGTATATCAAGTGACTTATACACATCTTTTATTTCTGGTATGACATCTACTGTATGTTTTTTCTGCCATTAACATTTTCACCAACTAACATGATGAATATATTTTGCAGTGAATAGAGTTAATTTTTGCATGTCTTACCAGCATGCCCCCAGACAGTTAGACCATATCTTAGAATAGACTCCACAAATGCAAAATAAATCATTTTCCTTATTTTGATTGGTATAATAATAATAACAATAAAATGTCTTTATTACGATGAGATTAAGACTAGACAGTCTCTTCTTAAATCTAACCCTTCGTCATACAGAGTATGAAAGAAAGAGACAGCATGAAAAAAAAGCACGGAAGAAAACTACTTTGGGTTTAAAAACGTTTGCGCTAAGGAAAAAATACACCCCTGCAAGAAAACACCCACAAGAAGGGGGGTGTGAGAAACCTGCGATATATGTACATTACTTCAGATATTACACTTAACATCCTTAAAATACGTTCAGAGATTTCCACTTGATTAATTAAATGCCGCTCGAAAGTATGGATCGTTGATCTAGTTTATTCAAAATTTACCCATTTTGTCTATCGTAGTCGAGCAATTAGTACCGAAGTCTGTTGTAGCAAAAGACATGTTTGCTATACCCCTAATGTATATCCTCCTTTCACAATGAACTACGCTTAAACTCGAGGTAAGCGTGGTACAGTATCGATTTCCATAGGGAAAAGATCGCTGGAATGCACTTAGTAAGGATAATCCGTAATTAGATTGAGATTGAAACCTCGTGCCCTTGAGGCTGCACTCGGGGAATGTCTCAACAAACCTTGTGATGCACCCACTTTGCCAGTGAATGTAGTACTTCCGAAATTGCGGGATTATAGTTACAACGAGAGATCAAAATTTCACTCGCAAAGTTAGATCCTATTGAGGGCCAAATTAACAGAGGAGCTCCATCGAAAGTGATTGTTGAAGCATTCCAATTATATCGGGGAATTCCTATTCGTAGCTGGCTTATCTTTCGCTCTTCAAAAGCGAGCGAAAGTTTACCTAATCCCATCGAATCAAGCCCTAAAGACTTATTACAGACCCCTGTAAAAGTTAAACTTACACTCGTGCGGGAAAAATCGGCAGAAAATAAACGTAAAAGAAGATTATCCCTTCGCCGACGTTATGAGATGACGTTTTGAAATTTGAAAAAGAAAAGGATTTGAAGGAATAAAATTTGCGGAGGTCATTTTTCACTGCTATCAATGTTATTGTGAAGATGAATTTGAAATATTCGATTGAAAAATGTTATACAAATTATGCTTACGCGTATTTAATTTAAATTATAATACAATAATTAATAATAAACATTCCGTATGCTGACAGACTAAATAATCAGCATACTGAATAGTAAATTGTTAATAGTTCACATTACTTTTGAGTAACATTATCTTCGCAATGCACTAAACTTAAAATGATATGATTTATATGAAACCTATTTTTCGCAAGTAAATATGAAAGGTTCTAATAAAAATTGTATTGCAACATGAATAACTTATTTTTAACCCACTGAACAAATATTCCCTTCCCGTTTTGAGTCCACCCTAATTCTTTCCTGTAAATGTTCGCCAAACTTAATTCAATACATCATAATATTCCCTTGATAAGTCGCGTCTATCACACAGAAAACAAGAAATAATGTTGTAGTAGCAATAATAATGGTTGGCTACGTTCCTGTTGCCGTTCCTAAGATGCCGCCGCCCGGGTGCCATGCACCCATAGGACGGCGCGGCTCTGGGTGTGTCGGCTTGAGATTTTCCACATACTGAAAAAAATTAAATTTNAATTTAGCCTCCATGAAAAAAAAAACAATTCAAGGTTGATAATAATAATAATATTACATTTCAATGGTGTAATGGAATGAATGAATAAATGTATTTCTAATTTTTTGATCGCCCCTCCTCGGTTCGCCGTTAATACGCAAAAGCTAATTATATCCGAAAAGTTCAACAACTAAATTCTCAAATGTTAATTTTTACAAAATACAAACGAAACTTGAATGCGCAGTGACGAATATTTCCTGCAGAGTTAATAAAAACCCGTGCTATGGAAAGTTAAAAATGTCTGTTAGTCCGCAGCTAGAATGTAATGAATGTAATCTTAGATCGATAATTAAATTATCGATTAAATAAATCAAATTCTCGATCTCGATAAGAGAGACGGAAGAACTGATCAGTGTAAACTATCCCGAATAACCTCTATACGATGTCTAGTTAGCCTCAATTAATGGTAAAAGGTGGACGTATATTCTATTGCTCATTTCTAAAACAAATAATACATTAACAGTGCTCTCTCTTAGTAGGGTAGTACGAAAAAGTAGTTGTACTTAGCAATATTAAGAAAATTTTTTGATATCCAATTCTTGTATAGAAACATACTCCAGCCTAGTGATGCGGTCTTCACAAATGCCCCTCACGTAAAGCTTCATTAACCATCCTAATAATATATTTGGATTAAATAGTTCATATTTCCAATTGAAGAACGAAAACAGGATTTTTGCAGTTTATGTTTCTTTCATGACGATCCGTGCACAACGTCATAATCTAACCACTCATATTAAAGTTGCTTCCACCTATATGCGGATATATAAGATGTAACCATATGCACCAATGTTAAATAGTAAAAATTATAACAATATTACGTTTGTCCGTAGATTTCCGCGGTGCTCAGTTGATCTCTGAATTTTCTGGATTCTGTGTCGTTTGAACAAATATCGCGCAAGGAGACCCGGAAAGATAATACAGCGAGGATAATTTCGTCTCCGTCTAGTCTCCGATGTATGAACATGTTTCTACGAATGTATCAATAGTAAAAGTTAAATGAAAGATTTTGATAACATATTAAAAGGTGAGGATTAGTAAAATACCAAACAATTAGTAAGTCCTCGTTTTTAACTTGTCCTTTTGAATCCGAGATGAATGAATTAATCAAATGAAAACCTCTTCATTAGAGTGCGGTTAGGCGAAGCTGGCCTCTCTTCCACCCAACCTCAATTGTCAATACATAAGTTCAATTTAACATTTCAAGTTAAAAGAGAGGAAAAAGTGCAACAACATAGAAATATTTGAGTTTGAAAAGAAAAACCCTTTCAACTGTAGGTTCAAGAGAACAAAAACCCCACGGAGATCTGACATTTCATAAGGTAATTACATAGAATTTTACATTAATGAAGAATTAAATAAAGAATCATTCCATATAATTAGAAATCTTCCCAAAAAGTAAACATAGTTAGATAGATTTTACTCGAAAGTATAATCGTAGATATCAATGTTTAGTCCTTTAATGTGTAATATGAGCAATATAAAAGTGTTCGGATTGTTCAAAAGACTCGGCTTATTGGTCGTATGTTATAAAGTGTATCATATCTCACTATATCTCAAAAGGGTTTAAAAGCGGGTTTGTTGACTTTCTGCTTTTATCTTATGTGCAATCTATCCCGCCCCGTCGCACCTTTTTCCCTCTTCAAAGGTGTGCAAGTACATCAGAGAAAGCAGGGAACAAAAGTTCATGAGAGAGATGGGGAAAACAAAGGTACACATTCACTGGAAAGATTATTCTGCAAAAAATAAACTTGGCTTCTTTCTCACGAAGAATGGATTAACATTCTGTAAGACCGGGTTACTCTTTCATAACGAAGATGATCTACAAGAAGTGGAGGGTTTTTATCACTACCATGAATAGCATGTATATCTCTTGTAAACATTCATATTTTTGTAAAATAATTCTGTGCGTGAGGAACATAATAAGTTCTCATACTTTGTTGAAAATCGTTCTTTTCGCGATGTATTCAGAACCTGATATTTAAACACGATTCACTGAGCAGTGAGAATTACATTCTGAATTTGTTTGGTGATTCACGTAGTTTATGAGGGGTTAAATGACGAAAGGTCGACCGGGACATTAAAGGATCTAAAGACTTCTATTCCGAACTAAACTGTAACTGTGTTGTCTGGTTTTCGCCTTGAATTGCCTTAGTAAACTTTTCTTTACCCATTTATAATATTTTTAATTAAAAAGCCATAATGGATGGACTAAGAAATATACGATACGAATTATTGATGATGAAATGAAGAAAGGAAAAATTTACAAGGTAGCAGTGAAATAAATAGTAGTAGTGAGAGATTATCTGATAGATCGGATACGTTTTTTGTAGATTTCTTGATGCATTTTTACTTTTAAATCGGTACTACTTCACACAGCTGGTAAGGAATACACATTCAATATGAACTTATTATTATTATTAATACTTCATCGTTTGAAACAAACAATGGATTTTCTTTATCAGTTCACATAATAAAACAATTCAGCGTTTCTTTCTGTGCATACTCTGCTTTTCATCGTACCGTTTAATTTAATGAGTTAGATGAGTTAGTAAGACTGCAGTTATACTTAAAAAGCTACGGATTCAGTTGTTAGGACACGATGAATAATTTGCGTCCACCCCTTCACCGCTGTCTCGTTAGAGGCACAATCACTTAAAGCTGTTTGCCACTTAATTTTATTGTAATTACATCTTATAGTATCCTGAAATCATGAAATCGGAAGGAAATGATCACACAATCACATTTACCTGCTGAGATGACTTATTTACTTATATTTTCATGCACTATATGACTATTCAATATGCACATAGTTGATTAATTTTTACAAATTTCAATTAATATTAATTGTAAAATGTAAAGTACTTCTGTATTTTGTGTAAGTGAGATAACTATTGTGATATTTTCTTTTTATAGTATTTAATTTATA
>KZ308664.1:196848-208269 GCA_000376725.2 Ladona fulva
CTTGTTTATCAAAGACTTTAATTTATAAATAAACAATAGTTTTGTCATATTCTTACGTCCGGATAACTGTTTTCCTCCCCTATTGCACGCTCCGATTCCAGTAAGGCATACTTCTAATTATTGTTTAACAAAAGGTTAAATACTAACAAAACTATTGAATTCTATCCAGAAACAACAATAACAATTAATTATGAGAAATCTCAGCCTTGCCCAACAAAAAATTTATCGCGTGTCGTTACTAAATCATCGTAGCACCCAGCCGCCGCGGACCAAATCGTCGCGGACCAAATCGTAGCGGGACCAAATTGTCGTGGGACCAAATCGTAGCGGACCAAAACGTAGCGGACCAAAACGTAGCGGACCAAATCTCCGCGGACCAAAGTTCCGGCTGCGGTTAATAGTTTATACAGAAATGCATACATTTTACATAAATATCAAGGTAAAAGTATGCCACATGTTTCAGCGTAAATATTTCTACTGTCTATTTTGGTTAACGTATAAACAGAATGTTGAATAAATAGCGTCATCATCATGATCATCATCATTATTATTCATTTTGTCTTCCCTATAATTTTTCGTTAATTTTGATCTTATTTTTTGTACTTGCACTTTCGTTTGTTTTCTCTTGTCATGTGGGCTTGAGCTGCATTAATTTGCAATTTTATTTCTGATATGTGTAATTCTATTTTGTTCATATTCGTCCTGTTGACAGACTGTTAGTCTGACTGTTAGTTTATGTTGTATGTGTGTATGAAAAAAAAATAATATTATTATTATTAAAATCATTATAGATTTGAAGGCCCTATTGGAACGAATAAATGTTCGGTAAACTGGTCAACCCATAGCTGGGCTAATCACCCGCATGGTGGACATTCATCGATTCAAAGAAAATCGAACAGCCTCCGAAAACGGATTGATACCCCAAAATGACGCCAGATTTGGAAAAAAGGACCGCGATTCAGAAAATGGAAGATTTAGACGCTAAATTTGAAAGGGGAAGAGATGATAGAAAAGATGAGCCACTAACAGATATTTTCCTTCTCTTCATCCTCCGCTAAGTCTCTCCATCCGTGCAGAATTGTATATTTTGCGGATCCATTTTCCTCCAGATCGAACTTCTCGACGGCGTTTTTGCTGTTTCCGTAGTTGAATAATGAGCTTCACGTGTCTTTGGCTCCTCTCTTCACCGCCAGGGGCGCTAGTGGAGGCATCTGATTGCAGCGACTACGAAAAGATCGAGGTGGAGGAGGCGGAAGGGAGAAACGATGGAATAAAAAATAAGTGGAATGAAGAGGTCAGGAAGTGTGAAAGGTGGAGGAAGCCGGTGACAAAAGGCAGGGAACAGGAAATGTGAGATGAGGAGGCGAGGTAATGGGGAAAAAGAGAATGGGTGAGGAAGTTGGGGAGGAAGTGTAACCTGGCGAGAGTTTTATGTTGCATATTTGGGTTCTATTGATGTCGCAGCTATGAGAAAACAAAAGTTTTGTTTTCTATATTAAGGAGATGATGATGAGATTTCATGTTGGACGGTTCAAAAAGGGAAAGTTTCGAATTCCTATATGGTTTCTCGAAGTATCACATCGAGGCGAACTGAGTAGCTTTGAAGAAGTAACATTGGGGAGAGAGTTATTTAGTGAGTTTCTTGTTACGTATTTTAGTTTTTTTGATTCCGCAGACTTGTAAATGAAGGAAATATGATGCTTTGCCGTTTCAGAAAGGAAACGTCGCGAGCTCTTTTGACGTCATCCGAAGTACCGCTATGGCGATATACAGTAATAGGAACGCACANACCAAGGATCTGGGAGGAATCCAAAAAATATATTTCCCCTCTTGATGTTAATCCTACAAAAATTTAAAGTTCTCCTTGTTCATAATTAACATACCGTACCTGGATTTATGCAAGAAAGAATAACGACCAAACTCATACTCATATGAAAGCTAGAATATACAAAACTCTATTTTTATGCCGATGATAACATCGAATCGTTGGGAATGGTACGTAGTACGATCAATATGATTACACATTACTTCGTGGAACGCCATTTAATAAATGAGGAATTAATAAGTTCAATTTTGTATTTTCACTCTTATTCATTTACAATTTTGGTACTTTCACACTTACTTTACTCCGCATTTTCTCATTTATTTAGGGTGGTTTAAAAAAGCTATTAAAGTCTAGCGTACCGAGAACTAATTTCCTTAAACAAATTTAGTATTTCATTTCCAATGGAACTCAAAAACATTTTCTTTCAATGCGAAATAACCATTCATTCGGACATTAAAACACCTCCGAGTATGAATCCCAATTATCGACTGCGTAAAAGAATCACTTTAAAGAGAAAATCGGAAACCTATCGCTGCCATCAAAGTCACCGTCGGAGAACGGAGAATAATGAAAGCTTTCGAGAAATTAATTCGCCGTTAAGTTCACTTCTATTTTAAATTGGAATTATCCACCTCTCCGTGCGTCTTCATCCAATCCCTTTTTCAGACAGCCTGGTTACAAAGCTCGGTTTTATCTCTCTGAGTTCCATCTTGCTCAGTTTGTCCATTTCCCTCGCCTCCATGACATCAACTCTCCTCACTTTATCACATAATCTCCGCTCCTTCCCCACTGAAAGTGTCAAAAGGATAAAAATATAAATTCCTTCCCGAATTCACGCAAATACGGCATGAGGCGCTATCAGTCAACCTATCTCTCGTCTCACAGGCGCACTGCGTTTCTTTCCACTTCTCACCCCACCTCATCTTGCTACCTTTGCGCCTCATCCCAACGAATCTCCAGCTCTCTTGACTCCTCTGCTGGTGTAGATTTCAAAGATGGATCCAGCTCCCTCCCCATCCAGATATTCCATCCCTCGCAGTATCAATTGTGGTACTTGTGAGACTCATCCAGCGCTAGCTGCTAATGGAAACTCAAGCGGCACAACAGAACTTGAGGGATGAAACTGAGACGAGCCACTAACGGAGATTTTCTATCCCCAACAAGTCTCTATCCATCCGCGCACAGTGGAATATTTTGCGAATACATTTCTCTCCTGATCGAACCTCTCGATGGCTTTTTTGACGTTTCCGTGGTTGAATAATAAGCTTCACGTTTATTTGGTTACCTTTTCCACCGCCAGAGGCGACATCTGATTGCAATGACTAAGAAAAGCAGTGGGCCGCTTATAGGAGTTAATTAGTGTGGAAACTTAGCCCCTAGACCAAAATTTTACATAGAAATTTTATTGCATTATTGGTACTGACATTTTATGGAACAGTTGTACTTGAATATCATGATGCTCTTTTCTGATTTTTCCGACAATTTATTTATAGTTGTTATGTCATGCACTGAAATAATGTATACCTACAGTTTTATTTACTTTTCAGATGTGATATAACCTGTCTTTTCCTTTAAATATTAGTTAATTATCAGTAGGTTTCGCAGGTTTTTCACACTCCCCTTCTTGTAAGTGTTTTCCTGCTGTGAAGTATTTTTCTAACTTAGGTTTTCAATAAAATTCACAGTCTTTGGCAATGCTTTGTGGAAACACTCCATGTTTGAAGGAAAAGAGACTTCGTACTTTCTCTACCAGATTTAATACAGACACGACCGGGTTTCAGCGAATAATCACCGCCATCAGGTCGTGTCTGTATTAAAATATTATGTTAACTCCTGCGAAACCTACTGATAATTCCGGTGGAGAAAGTACGAAGTCTCTTTTCCTTCGAACTTTGGTTTTTAAACCCACATAGTAGTTTTCTTCTATACACTTTGTTTAAGCTATCTCTTTTCAACTTCACATGACGAAGGGTTAGATGTAATAAGAGACTTGTTAGTCTCAATCTCGTCCTAATAAAGTCACATTATTATTATTATATAAAAAGAGTGATCTCGTTGTCACTCATTTTTTTATTTCTCTTGATTTTTCTTCATTTCTTTTATAACTCTATTTTGTTATTCGTCCTTTTTTGTTTATTTCTATTAATTTGTCTTCATGTCTTTTATAACTCTTTTAATCTACTTTCATCATCAAATTTAGTTTTCTATCCGTAGGTTTCGCAGGTTTTTCACACCCTCCTTCTTGAGGGTGATTTCCTGCTGTAGAGATTTTTCCCTGAGCTCTTAGCTTAGGTTTTTAATCCACAAAGTAGTTTTTTTCGTTGTACTTTTGCAAGCTATATCTCTCTTTTCTTGTCTCATATGACGAAGGGTTAGATGCAAGAAGAGACTTGTTAGTCTCAATCTCGCCCTGAATAAAGTCCTTTATTATTATTATTATAAAACTTAAACACTCCATTGACCAAGATACAGTAGCGGTGACCAAATTTCCTTCATGTCTCCTCAAACTTCTCCACGGAATTTGATTATACGGAAGTAATATCCGGCGCCAAATCTGCATCTTCCAAATATTATTCCCATGGCCGTATCTACTGGCAGCTTTCCACCCTATGGTCCACTGCTTCACCCCCATCGCTTTTCCCGCTTTACAGTTCGGTAAAAAGTTTCCTCAGATTGTCCTCAACAGCGTAACTGGCCCACGGACTGAAATTAAGTAGTTCTACTCTCCGAAAAAACAACCCCGTATTTTTTCCAAGCATTCCTCTAACTTGGACGAATTCACAGCCTCCTTTCCTCAGGAATTGGCGATGTCACCGCCTCATTTACATTAAGTAGTCCTTTTGGAATGGATTGGTGCACCATTGTGCCAATTTAAAACGATAGTCATTCAAATATTTTACTCGCGTTTTGACCTCCAAGGCACTAGTATCAGCACACATTTCGGGGACACTAAACCATATATTTGTGAGCTGTCCCGTTCAGGTCTAGAATGAATAGAAGTTCCTGTACCCATAACCTGATGATGGATTCATTTGTCTTGAGGCACTACGTTATCGGAGAAATGTATCTTCAGTCCCAGTCTTGCGTTTATATGAAAGCTACGGAGGTATTAGTAATGCTGAATAATCAAGTTGATTTTACTCTATCTTTATTTTTATTTCCCTAACGTGGTGTAATTATTCCTAATTGCAAACTTTGGTACTTAAAATGACAAAGTAGTTTTCTTATGCACACCTTTTTCTGAAAACTTCCTTAACTATCAGTAGGGTTCGCAGGTTTTTCTCGCCTCCTTTCTTGTGCTTGTTTTCCTTCTTGGATGGTGTATTTTTCCCATTTGCAACCTTTGTTATTTAAAACCGCAAATTGATCTTCTTATGTGCAATTTTTTCCAAGCTACCTCTTTTGAATTTCATATAACGAAATGTTAGGTGTAAAAAAGACTTGATAGTCTCAATATCACCCGTTATTGTGATTATTGAACTCTGAAATTCTGGGTCTATTTGGATGATTTTCCCTCAGAACATTCTAGATCAGAGACAAACTACCTCACTCCTCCCATTTCCCAGTAAGCCTCATCCCCTCTCTTTATTTTATGGTAGATAAATAGATGGAAAGATTGAGGGTCCAAGTAACCCCGGTGACATTTACAGTCAGAAAGAGAGACATGCTCAACATTTGCCCCATTTGACGGTGAGAAGATTCGGAGGAATATCGTAAAGATGAGAAACGAGGGACTTCTTCGACCGGCGCCGACTTTCGCCCCTTTCTGAAATAGTCATTGATTAATAAATTGTTCCTTTTAATCAACACAACGGACTCGGGGAAGCGAGAGAAGGGGCGAGTGGGAGGAAAACCAATTAAGATCCAAAATTACCCGGAGAAGAAAATTAATAAACCTGAAAATTTCCAGTTCGGATCGGGGCAGAAGTCAGACTTGCAGGATGGAGAAATCCGCAGACGCAAACCTCAAAAATAAACCCTATGACCGCATAGGGAAGGGAGCCTGGGCCGGATTTTCTCTTTTAATCAACTCCCTTCACACATTTGTACTCATGGGGAGGAAACGGGCCCCATTTTACCCTCACTCCGAACCTTTTCCACCAAAAATAACATCGCACGCCCCCGTTGCGTGCATCTTAAATTGAAGGGATCGATGGGATTAATTGGGCCACTGGAAATGACGCCATCTATCTGTAGGCAGACAAAGGCTCTAAGTGAGGCTAAAGGGGAAAAAGGCAGAGATGGAGAGATTTAGAATTGTGCGTGAGATCAGACCGAAGAGGTCATCAATAAAGGAGGCTAAATTAATTTAACGTTCGGACGAAAAATGTTTCTCCCTTTCTCATGGGCTCTCTCGCAGGGTTCCCAGTTTACAGTAGCGATTGCAGAGCTCGCTAATTACTCGGATGGGTTTCGTTATTTGCACGGGGAACGAGGATTCGGATGTTGGTAGCCTTTTCTTATTACGAAAGCCTCTAGAGAGTTTAGATCTGAATTGAAAACTGAAAGCCAAAATTCTAGGAATGGAAGACGTTTCTATGAATCCAGCACTATTGCATGGATACAATTCTCATAGCGTTAAACAAGAAGTGTCCAAGTTGTAATCCATTATTCCACATTATCAACCATACCTCTGTTGGTTCCTTAATATCCAAAACCTGGATTAAGCTGACAATCGGACAATTTTGAAAGAAGAAAGAAAGACACCCTTTCCACTATCTTGCGGAAAACACGAATAATATTCCGTTCGAAAACATATGGTAACAGGAATAGAACCCTTTTTCATGAACAAATTAAGTTCTCTGGTCTATTCCTATCTTCTTGTTGTATGTAATCGGTTGATGATTGAGAAATTTGCGTTAGTTAGGCCTCATCTTGAGTATGCGTGTAGTGTATGGGATCCTGCCGATATATGTTGTATTCGGGAATTAGAAAAGGTGCAGCGAAAGGCGATACGTTTCATGAAGAATTGCTACGATAAATCAGTGAGCGTCAGATGCTTCAGGACGCAGGATGGGAATCTCGAAGATTTAATCAAATGATAAGTTTACTAAATAAGTTTAGAGAAGGTACCTTCAAAGAAGATGTAGCCGATATAATGCGTCCTCCCTGTTACATAGGCCGTTAGGATTCTGAGAATAAATTCAGAGAGATAAATTCTAGAACGAATCGATTCAAAAATCCTTTTTTTCCGCGAACGATACGCGAAAGTAATCGGAAGAGAAATTAAGTCATGGTGGATTAGGGAAATAAAGTCATGGTGCATGCACCCCCTGCCACACGCCGAAAGGTGGCTTGCAGGGTACTTACACAGATATAGACATATTTGATTAAATATAGCATTTACTCCCGAATAACATTTATTTTGGTACCCCAAGCCGCCAAGGCAAGGTGTGTAAACACCAAACCTATTAATAAGCTACCTAATATATATAACTATATTATCAGGAAAAAGAGACCAGTAATGTCAGTAATTATATCGTGAAATCTCTCAGTCGTCTGGTCTCGGAAATCACGATATCGCGTATTTCGTCGTGCAAATCAGTATTCAAAAATTTCTTGAACAGCTTGTGCCTATACTCGATTCTTCTATCCTGAAGAGATTCCTAGCCTAGGGTTTTGATAATTTCTTATACTCTGCAATATCTCTATAATCTCCCTTAATGAAACGAGCCGCTCTGCGTTGTACGCGCTCTAGCTCCAAGATCAGACCCTTCTCGTGTGGATTCCACACCGCGCAACAATACTCAAATAACGGACCATCCTTCACACCATATCGTATCGGGAAAGTATTGACGCCTCAGGATTCGAACCCGGGTCTGCTTCCATCAGATCCAGACAGAGAAAGGTTATTTCAGGCGGCAGCCTCATTCTGAAAATCAGAATATAGTAGAAAAGAAAGTTTTAACGAAGAATCAAGTTCCTTATTTTCCAAAATTGCCCCGCATTTTCTAATCGTCAAATGGGGCAACAGTGGAGCCATTTTCTTCCCACACAAAAGGAGATGTCGATCGCTGAGAAAGCGGTTTGGAGGGAACTCGGATTAATTGGACATTTCGGGGTGCCGTTCCATTCGGAAGGTTTATGTTTTGGCAATAGCTGCTTTATGGACGATCGTAACCCGTGCCTATGGCTATTTAAGGGTCGCCGGTTATCGATCGAATCAAAATATTTTCGCGATTCCTCGTGTTTAGTGGGGAATTCAAGACCCTCGACTTGGTGTTCCGCTATCGATTTTGCCGGAAAGCTTAGGGTCCGTGTGTATAGCATTAGGCCCGGAGTCCGGTTTGAACCTCTTAACTACCGGAAGCACTGGAGAGGGCATCAGGCTTGCTAGACGAGGAGTGACGGAATCTGTCCGTGCTTTACTAATGGAACTGTAATGCTGTAAATAGAACTACACCACGTATGTGTAACACCAGGTGAAAAAAGCTTTTCATAGCATTTATTAAAAGAAGTTGCTGAAAGGAATGCTATAATTCAGCATCTCGGTAGCTTACTTTATTATCAGAGGTATAAACAAATCTGATACAAATGTAAATTGAAGGTTTTCGATATTTGAATGCAATTTCACATTTTATACCAAAAAAATTTATAATCTTTATATTTCGAAGCCCAATATAAGCCTTACTCGGTTAGTAGAATTTACCCAGAACGAAGAAAATATAAATATTCTTCTTCTTGGCAGTTGAAATCTGATGCTTGATCTGTTGAGTTGAGTTGGGTATGCAAAAATATATTATGTACAGTATTCAATTCAGTCCAAAGTTATTGATGTTACTTTACGCCACTTATGTAGGTTCGATTGGAGTATTCATGCAGTATATGGTAGCCTGCAAACAGGCGTTATCAGTGAACAAGAAAAGGTCCTGCTTAAACGTATCTATTCCTGTAAACAATACCATAGCAACCACTCACGTAAGCTCAAAGTACCACAGCCAGATACATTTAAAACTTCTAAAGATGTTCAGTCAGTGAAGATGCTTTTATTTTTTCAACTAGGGTAAATCTGTCAAGAGATCTAATGTCAAGAGTTCTTAGCAACTCCAGTAATTTCCTTTTGAATTAGCACAAACGAGAGAGATGGATGTACTAGAGAGCAGCGCCTATCTAGGTTGAGTAGCTCACTAGTAAAAGAGTAAAGGACTTATATTGTAAGTTATCGGGTTCAATATTTGAGATCGCGGGCCTTGATGGACTTCATTCCATCTAGCAATCGCAGTATCAAAAAATTAACTTCTTATTTTAGTTTATTCTTTTCATAACGATATTTAAAGTAATTCCAGGGAGATGAGATATATCTCTCTCTCTCTCGCGAACCCACGCTTTCTAGAAATTAGGATTGGTTTTAAGAGTTTAGAGCAGAGGTACTCCACAATTGTAGGTATTTTAAAATAAGTGTAACCGACAAAACCGCACTTATCTCATTCCCTGATTGTGATAATATCAAGATGCTAAAATATATTTATGAAACTGTATGATTAATATCATGAATTTCCACGATATTACGGCCACCTCCGTAGGTTTTATGTGAGAATTATTATGCTTTAAGGATAAAGTCTGAAATCTGATGGATTTTAATAAACATAGCTGTAAAGAATCAAACATTGCAACTTTTACCCGTACCAAAATGTATTTTATTATGCAATTATGATTTCGACTCTTCGCTTAATCATCACGTGAGGGTTATAGGAAATACGAGTATAATTGGCTGTACAAACCATAATAAAATGTATCGTCGTAGGGGTAAAAGTTGCAACTTTTCATTGTTTACTTTACGTTATGAAAATCTACCACAAAATCATGCCGGAAAGAATCGATACTATGATTATAGTTGTATAAATGATTCTAGTTAAGATGTAGTCAATATATGTTAAGTTATACTAAATTTTTCAAGAGGTAAGAATGTTCAAACACAATTCTATTAGCAAGTACTCATCCCAGCTGATGAAACCTTATTTAAAAATTAGCTTAAAAATAGCTTGTCACTAACCTCCTTAGAATATCACACCACTAGCTTTGTAATGCATTCTAACGACCTTGCATTGAAATTCCCCTCTATCTCCGGACATCCGTCAACACGAATGGCATAGATGCGCTGCATCAGCTAACAGCACTTTGTTTTCTCTTGTGTATACAAGGAAGAGAGATTTAGAGAACGGCTTTTCAGCTTCTGCGCGCACTACTCAACAAGGCTTGCTCATTTGATGCTTCAGCGCTTCCACCTCAAAAATTAAGGTACTTTTACATTGGGAGGCGAACTTGCTTTTTTCCGTCTTGCAGCCCGGGTGCTCATTACGCAGGAGTACGGATTGAAACTAACTTACGATTGTACATGTGAAATCAACGGAATCTTAGGAAGTTAAGCGGATTCCGTGTTAGAGCCCCATGGTCCGCCATTACTCCGCGGTACACTGATCTAAAGAAAGTCCAGCGTTTAATGGGAACCGAACCGGGAAAGAACGAAAAAAAGGAAATTGGGACACAACTGTTAATGAATTAGAGGTTTAAAAACACTCCGTGAGCCGTATGTCGGCAGATGAAACTTTCGTTTAGAGCGAAATTCCGGATTACCAATTTCTGGGAAACATTCTATGAGCATTTCGGAAACAAGGCTTCCATTTTCAAGGGACTCACAATAAGAAATGAGCATGAAAGAGGGCTCATTTCTTGTTGTTAGTCCCTTGAAAATGGAAGTATGTTTCCGAGATGCGCATAGGGTGATTCCAAGATATCAGTAATCTGGAATATACCGTTTTCCTCCAAACGCCAGTTCATTCTACCGGCGTACGGCTTACGGGGTGTTTTTAAATCTCTAATAAAGCGTTATTAATGCCGGAGAATAAATAAAGCCCGAACCGTAAAAGTAAATTGTTTACTTCACTCGAAACCGAAAACCGTATTTAAATTGATCCGATTTTTGTTTCCCATTCTATTCATAAAAGTAATATTACTATTCAGCTGTGAATCCCATCCCAATCCCTAGGAATAACAGGTGTGAAGAATAGCGACATGATTGGGACTCGAACCCAGGTCTTCCACTTTCCGGGCAAGTATTCTAACCACTGAACTATGCAGCGTCTCTTCCATTACCATAAGTGAGACGTGGCATGGTAGTTGAGTGGGTAGAATACCTCCCCGGGAAGTGGGAGACCTGGGTTCGAGTCCCAATCATATCGCTATTTTTCACACCTGTTATTCCTTGGGATTTACCAAATAAGATCTTAGTGTCAATAATGTCCTCATACGCCGATAATTTTCCTTCATATCACCATTCCTATTCCAATTCTTAATTATATTGTTTTCATTGAAAATTTTAACATATAAGTCACTAGTATAAATTAAAGTTAATACCGAACAGTGTAACTAACGCAGGATTTGATGTTTTCCCGGTGAATAATGCTGTAGAAGTCTTCACGGGTGGACAACCGGGTCAGTTCTTCGGTAAATACCGACGTTTCGGCGACGGCCTCTGTCGCCATCTTCAGGGAATCATCTTCAGGGATGATTCCCTGAAGATGGCGACAGAGGGCGTCGCCGAAACGTCGGTATTTACCGAAGAACTGACCCGGTTGTCCACCCGTGAAGACTTCTAC